>QLOD02000009.1:20888988-20943502 GCA_003260245.2 Sideroxylon spinosum
TTTTATTATTATATGCTTTTGGAAAGCTTGTAATGAGAGGAAGGCCCTAGAAAATTATTACATCATTGGGCGATGTATGATAAATTACTTGTTTAACGATGAAATCAAAATCTTAGAATCCACTAAGAGAATATAGAGAAAACTCAAGACTGAAGTTTAGGGTTTTGTATTTCTGAAATAAAGAATGAATAATAATTGAGTTGCATAAAAATGTTTACAAAGTGCCGTATTTACAGGGAAAATTAATCCTAAATCAATACTAATTAAGGTAGGAATAAACAAAATTCAAAAGAAACTAGAAATTAGGAAAGATTTCCAAAAGAAACTAGCAATTAGGAAAACTTACCAAAAGAAATTCAGAATATCAAATTTGTCCTACATCATTCTCCTCCTCTTAAAGAAATAACTCGTCCTGGAGTTACCTGTGGTAAGATCTAAAAAAATGAAGGATCATCCCAAGCAAGCACCTTCAATGCAATTTCTGTTGCTAACAAAAGTTTGTATAATTCCAATCTAAAAATAATCTTCATCTTCACACGCAATCTATTTTTTTTTTGTACGAATAATCTTCTAGTAGTTCTTCATGGTTGAAAATTTTAGTCATATTAACCAATACTTCCTTAACACAATTTAGTTATCCACTCCAAATAAATTTCAACGCACTTTCATCTTTGAATTCCACAGTTTGAAAATTGATGAAATTAGTTTCTTCTTCACCGTCAAATAATAAATCCAAGTTATAATGCTTATCATCAAAAAGATTAACTACTTCTAATATTGTAGGATTTGTAATCTCTTCCTCTTGAAGGCCATTTGTAATTTTGTTTGCTTTTAAAAATAATTGATCTAAATTATAATTGTCTTCAAAATAGTATCCACAAAAATAGATGCCTCTTTTACCTCAATATCTTCTTTAAATATATCACGCTGAGATGCATGATACGTAGGATTGTCGTACCTCCTACTTCTAGGTTGAGCCATTGCAAACCCTAAATCACTTCTATCGTCAAGATCTGCCACTGCTCGTCTTCTAAGTTTTGAAAGAGCAAAACCCTCGACTGCTTTACCATGAGCAACTCCCTCAGTTGAATTCAGTCTTGTGTTCCCATTCCTATCGCCGACAATTCGCTATAGAGCCGCCATCTGTGTGCTGAACTCCTCGATCTGCAGCTCTAATCCTTGCATTGCTAACTGCTGTTCTTGGACCTGAGCCGAGACATCCTGCAATCTCTGATTGATGTCACAAGATTCATCGCCTCCACTACCGTTATGTTTAGTCATCGGATTAGGAGACACCCGCTCTAATACCACCTGATGCAGCGAGGAAGTAAGAATAAATTGATTTGTTCAACGACAAAGCCAAAATCTTGAAAGCCACCAAGAGAATAGAAAAAAAACTCCAGATTGAAGTCTGGGGTTTTGTATTTTTGAAATAAAGAATAAATAATAATTGAGTTGAATGAAAAGTGTTTACAAAGTGCCCTATTTATAGGGAAAATTAATCCTAAATCTAATCCTAATTAAGATATGAATAAAACAAAATTCAAAAGAAACTAGAAATTAGGAAAAGTTTCCCAAAAAAAAACTAGAAATTAGGAAAACTAACCAAAAGAAATTAGGAAATATCAAATTTGTCCGACATCAGTGATGTCCACCATTTACTAGGATGGAGAAAGGGAGTATACTAAAGTTAATGGGTTAGTTGCTCAGGTTTATAAATAACTCTCTGTACTAGGAGGATCAGATTTGAGTTCTGTTCAATATTTCTTATGCAGGTAATACTTGTTTTATCTGCAATTGCAATAATGAATAAATTATCACTCTATCCTTCCTCGTTTTTGTCCTGCTCAACGAAAAAATACGGAAGGAGGGGTTACCTTTATTGTTATCCTTGTAGCTTCACCCCCTTTTCCTTCAATTGTAGTGGAGCTTTGGAGGCTCAAATTGTAGCAGTTTTCCAACCATTTATATGTTGCACACCATCTAGACCACCGTTTTACTTGAGTATTTATGGCTTGCATGAATGTTCCTTTCAGGTAGTAAGTGCTCATCTGGCATTTGGTCTTTACTGGAATATTAGTGTAGCCTCATAGGATCTTTCAGGCCTATGGACTAGTTGGTGGCTGTGATAAGTTAATGCTGTTTTGACTGGTTCATCTAGGCAAGTACTAGAGGGGCATGCAACAACTTCAAAATGTAATGTGTTGCATGTTGTCGCTTCCATTTCAAACTATTTCCTTGTTCATTGTTCCATTAGTAAAATGAAAGAGTTTTGAACGCAATATAAGTTCAGTTTTGCATCTGAGGTGGAAATCTGCCAAGTTTATACTTAGGGACTTCGAACTGGTGACACAACTACAGCAATAATAGCATGGGATAATACTTTTAATTTGAGGATTTTAATACTTCTGGAACAGTTTATGTTTTATATGCATTGAGGTTAGGGGAAGCAAGCAAATTGTTCACTGACCAATTACTTTGCCTGCAGTGCGCCTTAATATATTAGATTATGTTGCTTCAGTGGCTTGGATTAAGTAACTATAATTATGACTGTTGCTTGTTTAGAATGAAAATTAATTTTATAACATTTAAAGATCCCTTTACGGTTGTGATTTCTTTTGTCATTTGAAGTTCATTCTACAACATCTAAAGATCCTTCTATGATTGTGATTTCTTTTATCATTTCAATTGTTGTAATTTCCTTTAATAGTCCGCATGTCAGAGGAAAACCAGTAGTTGCAGTGAAGTAAAGGACATTTGCACAAATCTAATTAACAATGTGGGGTTATGCATAAATATTGTGAATAAAACTAACTTATCCCTTTGTAGCCTTTACACCTGTCATTTGGGAAATTGATGCTGGTATAGCAATCATAAAACTTCCAATATGGATGTGCTAAAATAATTAACGAAGTTCCGAAATGTCAACCAAGAATAATTTCCTTCTACATTTGATCTTTATGCTTCAGCTTGAGGGGAAATGTTATTATCAAGGGATAATTGACTGATTGTCTTTTTGGTTATTGGCGTATTTGGGTTTTTTCCAATTTCCCTTTTTGTATTCAGACCTTGATTATAAATGCAATATTAGGGAGAAGGAGAAGTTACTCTCTCCTAATCTCTTATTCTTTCTCTGAACTCTTGGCATAGAAAAGATTGCAGTGGGCTTAGAATAGATGGATACAACAAGAAGAGCTCATAGATAATTGCAAAAACCAGATTCTACCGCAGAGAAAAATGGATGCCAATCGCAAGGCTAGTTTGCAGCTAAGTAGTGTGCTACCTTAGCATTGCATCTCACAAAAGGACATGATGTGGGGGGCAAGAGAAATTGAAATTAGAATTAGAAGAGAAAGAGAAAGGAGATAAGGGAGAAGAGAAGGAACAGTCCACTGGCTGTAAGGGAGAGGGAGGAAGCCCGCTGATTCATTTTTCAATACTCAAGTCAGCCTTTACAACAAAATCTAATACACTTAAATAGAAACTGAAAGGAAGAAAATTCAAAGACAAAATTAACTGCAATAACAAAAAGAAAGTTGGATCTCTGCTTAGGGTGGCTGAGGGCTGCTTGGGCGGCTTGTCGGGCCATAAAGAAGGGGATGATGCCCCCCCCCCCCCAGGACAGATTACTAAGAATGCCTCAGCTGCCATAGAATTAACAACACTAGTCTGCAGCTAAGTTGAATGCTACCTTAACACTGCCTCTCACAGAAGGATGTTTTACTAAGAATGCCTCAGCTGCCATAGAACTGAAAAAAAAAAAAAAAAAAAAGGAACACCAAGAATTTGTATTTCTTCGTCTCAACAATCTGACATCTAGCTGTCAAAGACTTTGGGTTTAAGCCATAGTTTGGCCCAAAGAAATTATAATATGCACGTATTGTTTATATGTTAGATATATCTATTCCCACCAGACCAAGGAAGCAAAAAACAGATTATGTTCAGTCATAGAAAGTTCAGAGATGAGAAGACAGAAACTGGCAACTAAGAAGACTCCAGCAATCTCCGAAGGAGCAACTGAAATCCATCAACCACTCATAGTGCACACAGATGACTCCACACATGGACTGAGCTCACTCCTCTATAGAAGACAAACAGACACAAAACCACTGAAGGAGGTTTTCTATGAAGTTCACTCTTTTGAGCTATATGATAGAATTTATCTTGTTAAACTAACATTGTTTCCTACTAGCTGTGAACTTATGGGAATCCTATATTAGAAGGTCATCCAAGCACGCTCTTCATCACCAAGTTCAAAGTCAGGAAGATCAACTGGTCCATCATCCTTGGGTCCAAGATCATCAAGATGGCCAGGTACATCTGAAAGCTGCCCGAAATCATAAGGGAAGATGCTTTTAAGTTCCATTTCTAAGTTTAAACCTTCCCCAGTTTGAGACATATCTAATGGTTCATTAAGAGGAACTGAAATAGGAATTTGCTGCTCAACAATGTTGGTTTGAGCACTGACATCCGTAACTGCGTTGTTGCGGTTGTGATTGATGAGTGGAGCTAAAGTTGAAGACTCCAATATAGGGAACGGAGAAAGTGATGCTCTTGATGTCACATTTCGAAGTCCCTAGTAGCAGCATGGTGTTTCTGGGATAGACTGGCTGTTGCCAGAGAAGAGTGATCATCATTTTTCTTCACTTCAAATTCAGCAGCATGGTGGTTCTGGGGTAGGCTGGCTGCTTCTAGTGAATAGTGTTTGTCATTTTTCTTCACCACAAATTTCATGCTTCCTTTCGTTATAAATGTTGGCAGCTTCTTCAGCAGTATCATAAGTCCCCTACCAGAGTCTCTTCCTTTTGAAGGAGTCTTGAATTTCAGCTGCCCATTTGCTCCTCGTACACCCCTGTATTTAGTTAAAGACCTTTATTTATTTGTATTTCTGTTAAAACTCTCTTTCTGGAATTGCTCAATTTTGGACCCTTGGATTCACACACGTCACCTGAAAGATTAATTTCAGGGTGATAGATTTGGACTTGTTTGGCTTACCATGTCTCTCTTATCTGATAAATCTGTTGCATCAGGATCACATTAGGTTATGAGGACTTTCTTTATGGTTTTGCTAGTTTTCTTAGTAGACGGTGATTTTCTCTTCAATTTTTTGTCACAATCGTTTTCATTCGGTGCTGCTTGTCTTGGAGGCTCCGTCAGTTTTTTTCCTTGCGGCTCTCCAAACTGCAGAGAAGTACACAGGAAAGTTTGGTTGAATGAGAGCAAGACAAAAATTGGACAGGAAAAAGTGGGTGGGGTAGTAAAAAGGATGGAGATCTCTCTTTAAATCAGATTTGTATCAAGTAAGAGCCCCTCTAAGGTACAAGGGAAGACAAAATATTCAATTCATGTTACTCCAGCAGAAGTCCTGTAAATGAGAACAGCAAAAAAGCAACTCTCTAGTTTGGCCTTTGATGGGTTGCTTAGCAGCTTTTGAAAACGTAGTGCACCCAGGTAAATAAGGAACGAGATGAATACAGAGGTTAAACGAGCATCCCCCCTCCTGACGCATCTCCTTCAGAAGGAATTGGGTATTGGCACCCCTTAAGTTTGATGCCCCTAACCATCAAATACATGTAAAACCATTTGCATGTATGTATATGGAGATATATCCGCTGCTGTCAGAAAATATACTTACATGGAGATGCGTACATGAGAAATTGAGAACATTTGTACCTCTCTGGGTTTGAACAAATTGAAGCAGTCAGGATACAGCTGTTGGTGTTCTTCTGGTGCAGACAACAGAGCCTTGGTGCATAGATGAAGAACACAAGCAAAAGAAAACCCTATTCCATTAGCTCTGATCACTGTCAATTAGATACTTGTGAGTTGTGACAATACAAACCCTCTTCTCCACAACTTCCCCTCGCAGATAGAAATAGAGAGAAATTATATGAGATATAGAGACATAAAGGTACAGTCTAGCACAGAGCTAGGAGGAAGGGACATGATTTCTCTTTTTGGAGCTTGACAAAGGTAGCCATTGTTTTTATCAAATTTGTAGGACAGTGATTTGGATGACAAAAGGGTGTGTACATGAAACAACCGGGAGCAGAGGTTTTTCAAGTTCGAGGGATGCAGATCTCCACAGGATGTGTTATAGGAAAATAAAATTTCAAACACAATAGATATTCTAAAAACAAATTGTTGTGAGAGCAAGCAATATACCTTCTATCCTCTTCAATAACTCTCTATTCTCCCGTTTTGATTGCTCATGTCCTTGCTATATTTTTTATTCTTAGTCTCTTCTGTAGTCTTACATCTTTGTCTTTGCCAATTATTTATTTATTTATTATTTCCCCCTTAATTAGTTCGCAATCAAGGTGCATTGAAGAGTTTACATCTATATATATATATTCATTTATGCTCGAATAATTAGCTCACACTTGTTTCATGTATGTGGACCAGAGTAAGTTGTAGCTAGTGAGGTGACTAAATTGGAAAATCCATTGCGGTCAAAAACTACGATATGCCATATGATACATGTTGTCAGATAGGCATCCCATGTGTATCTTATGAGTGTTTATATTTTTCTCCAATAACTTCCAATATATATGTCATATCTTACAATATGACTGGTGGCATATAATACTTAAGATAATTCTTATATATATATACTTTTACAATTTTAGGTCATAAAAATATATCAATTCAATAAAAAAAACAAAACGATCTAAGAGAACAAAGTATACATTGGATTTTTATCATTATGTTTGTTTTCTGGAGAAGAAAATAGGCAAATTTTGTTAAAGACGATCAACAAATTGAAGATAATGATCGGATCGTTCGTAACTTACTTAAGCAAACATATTAATTATTGGACTAAAGTCTCCCCCTGGCAGGTGGCCGAAAACCATTATACCATATTAATATAAAACTTAAAAGAGGAGAGTAAAAAGAAGTAAGAAGAATACTTATATGTAGTAAAATCTAAATATAAAATGTAAAACAAATGATTTTTTTTTTCTTTGAATCTATTAGATGTTGTCCCACATCGGCCCGTGATAAAAGTCACTCCCTCCATATAAAAGATGAACGTCCCTCACCTTAATACCTAAATTTTGAGGTTGAGGCCCCTACTTTTATATGTTGTTGGGCTCCGTTAACATGATATCAGAGTGGGTTTTCAAAATTGGGCCACACTATTGTTTACGTTAAGCCTATGTCAACGCAGGTCAACGTGAGAGGGGCTGTTAGATGTCCCACATTGGCCGGTGATAAAAGTCACTCCCCCCATGATAAAAGTTACTTCTCCCGTATAAAAAATGGACGTCTCTCACCTTAATACTTAGGTTTTGAAGTTGAGACCCCTACTGTTATATGTTGTTGGGCTCCTTTAACAGAATCTAATGGTATATATCACAGGATACCACAATAACTAGGCCTTGAAAATGTAAAATTATGTTAAACTGAATGAAATTATTGCTACACCAAATCAATTTATTGTAGAAAGCTAAAAATAAACTATCGTTGTGGTAATTTCAACTTGTATTTAGTCAATATGAGAGTCTTTGAAATGATCACCATGATTTTTCCTGTGTTGAATTTTGAATTACAAATATGCATGTATTATGTTATTTACTTAGATTGAACTAATTAATTTTTAATCAATGTTATTGCATAATGTTATATCGCTTGTGACTATTTGTAAATAAGGAAAATAGTTAAATGGAACAAGATTACTTGGTGGTACTTTATTTCTTGTTATGCTCTATATATTTAACTTAGTAGCTATTTATATTTTTCATCACATTTCTTACTTTATTAATAAACGAACGAGACAAGATTCAATACAATACATATGTATAACATTACCATACAATCTGCAACACACAATGTGACAACTATGGAAAATCTAATGTATTTGCAAGTGTTTTTTTCTATTTGAAGGAATTTTTGATTACATGTCGTTTCAAGGATATAATTTCTTTTGTTAAGTTTTTGCTAGGCAACTTTGAGTGACACTGCAACTTGCAACTGGCAAAGTAGTCTCGAGTGTTTTTATAGATAAGTATTTATTTATTTAAGGATTTACAAGCCCCATATCTGCTACATTTGTAGAAGACTAAGAAATGGTATGCTTAGTGAGAAACAATTAGTAAAATAAAATAATATGTAAATGCTTTCATAGCAATAATTTAATTTTTCTTTATTAAATTGATTTTAAAGTTAAGAACCTAAATATGGCACTTGTTGCCAATTTGTATTGAAGGGAATTTATAATTATTTGTATATCCCGTAGACATAATTATTGATTTGAAGACGAAGTGGGAGAATACGAAGTAAGATATTACTCATTGTCAATAGTCAAGATGGGAGAACATAATTAATGTTGTTGCTGGTATTAGTGAATTTCTTTGAAGAAAAGGTGTAAGTAGAATAATCTAATATGTGTAGCAACATACTAAAATGGCTAATAATTGAAGTTAGCACAAAGTTGAAAAAGGGATGGAACGTATAATAGTAAAATTGGACTAGAGAACATTTAAATGTTAATATGTTATAGCATTGGAAAAGGCAACAAATGAACTAGACTTGTTAATGATATAGTCACATAATATGCTATATAATCGAAGTTTAGTTCTGAAAAATAAATGTTGGGATGACAAAACAGAGAGTAGGTGTATAAAAAGAAAACAATGTTGCTTAAGATAAAGTTCAAAGATGGAACTGAAATAAATATATGCTTTTGTAAGTAAATGAGGACAAAGGAAGGGAGCACTTGGAGTTACTACTTTAAATATTAAAAATTGGTATGTAGATAAATTATGGTTGATGATATTTTTTACTTTTATTATTATTGTTAGTAATATTTGGTATGTAATTTTTTTTTTAAACAAACGTAGAAAAAAGTGAAGAAAGCAAAATTATTTTCCGATTATTATCATAATATACCATTGTGGGCAACCCTAAGGGAGTGAACTGAGGCCTTAAGGACAGCTCTAGGGATAAAGCCTTGCATTACCCAGTAACACAGGTGGGAGTACTGCAGCTGTAGGGTTTTCACCTTAAAAGTCAAGATTTTGTTGGATGGTGATTCACTGGATAATCAAAGGAAACAAAACAAAACCACTGTGGGAGAAAATGCAATAAGAAAAGATTATGTAATTAAAGGTAATATATGGTTTTCTATGTATAGTTAACATATGCATATATTTTGGTTGAAAATTAACATACCATTATTTTTTGGAAGTAATAGTTATTGAAACTAGAAATGATTTGTGTAAAAATCTCCTGCTAGAAGCTGATGCTACCCTAAAAAACAATAAATGAAACTAACTTGGAGGAAAAAAGAAAAAAAGTCCCTACCTCGTAATCTTATTTGTTGGTTATGCATATTAGGCAGGCATTTGAGGGCTATTGTGTCCTTTGATATTGTGCTTGTCATGCTTCATTTCTTATTGTGGTCTACCAATTCTATATCTTGTAGCCACAATTTGGTTTTCCCTCTACCTCCTAGCCCTCAATGTCGAGATGTTATTGCCTTTGTTGCACTCGTGAAGTATATATGGTACAATGGATGAAACGATATTAAAATAAGTTGAAATGAAAATGCGTATTTTTTCTAAGCTCATGGAAAGAACAAAAGGAATTTTGATTTTTGGGGTAGGGCACTTGGTTAATTGTTGGAAATCGAGTAGTATATAAGCAACAAAGTATTAAAATAAGAAAAAGACTATTGGACGAGCTGGTTTGAAATTTTGATTTTTAAGGTAGAGCACTTTGTTCTTTGTTGGAAATCGAGGAGTAGATAAGCAACAAAGTAATAAACAAGAAAAAGAAGATTGAATGTGGTGGGTTTTGCCCACTAGAAATTGTGGAGTAAGTTTTGGGAATACATAATATTGCTTGAATATATGTAGATATTCTTTTTTTCTTAAAATTCGACTCTTGGATATTTTCTCTAAAAACTTTAGCCTAAATATGTGGGCTTAATCTTACTAAATCAAGGGTAGGATTGTCAATAGGGGTGAACACGCCTAAGGTTTCCTCTAGACCAGATATTTTTTATTTTTATTTTTCAATTGAGGTTAGTTCAAGTTTTGCGCCTTTTGTCCATTTCTTTAATAAGTTATTGGTATTAAATAAAAATGTGATGACAATAGGTGGTAGTAATCGTATACACAATGTGTACTGATTAGTTATTCGCTAAACCTCCTAGAGATTTAGGAGAGCTATAATTACCCATCAAAAAATATATATAGAAGAATGAATTAGAAAAGGGCTCATAGCCAAAAATATAAGGAGACAAGCATGATGCTTGTGGCTCTTCATGTAGTGCTTGATATGCAATGAAAATGGAGATCCAACCCAAATTATGAAAATGAAGCCAAAAACATAATGACCAACTGAAATCTAGGTTGACAAAAATTTCCCTCCTGTAAGCTAGCCATGCTATGTGGGGAAAGAGGGGGGGACACCTTTCCCAAAAGCCAGTTACATAAAAAAGTCAATAAACTACCTTTTAGATTATATAAGGGTATTTTAACCCTGGAGAAGTTTTTAATTCCTTTTTGTGAACATAATCCATCCAAACAAAAAGGATTAAGCTTCCACGTTGTGCGTTTTCTCCTTCTCATACTAAACTACATCCTTGAAAAACTCCCCATCATAATTTTGACTTTTCTTTTTGCTTGAGATGTTTTAAGTGTGATGTTGGATCTAGTATGAGCTATTCCTTGCTCAACCAAAAGGTTAACATTGCATGGTATGAAGCATTATCACTTTTTTTTTGGGGGGGGAGGGGGTATGCTAGCATTGTAGGATAGCTATATTAGTCAAATATAGGTAAGTTGAAGTGAATTTATGTGCCCTCCTACCTTCCTAGGAGAAACATTAATGCATGCTTGGAATGTCTATTATATATAAGCATCGAGTTTTGGCTACCTTGTGCGGTTAACAAGCGAAATCTATGTTATATAGATTCAAATACCATAATTGAGTGTAGATATGGTATGAAATTGGGTATGGGTGTTAGGTGTGAAGCGTTGGATCTAGCAAATCCTCATGTACAAATACTCAGATGTGATTCCCCCAAGACTAAATAGATATTCATATTTTAAAGGCTCAAATTGCGTTTGAATAGTTATGATATGGAGTCAACTACTTGGACTTAGTGTTAGTATATTTCGTAACCTTAGAATTGTTGAGCATGCAGTATAGTGACCTCACAGATTTAGAAGAGTCCGGGTAACAAAGGCCCTAATTGAGCCGAAGTTAAAATCCCATTTTCATTTTGTTAACATTTTTGGGTGTGCCATTGTAAATAGGAATAAACTCATTCATAAGATCTCATTATTAGATAGTAGACAAAAAAAAGGGGGAGGGGGGTTGCAACAACCATGCTATTAGAATTCCTTAGGAACTGTCATGTCACTCAAGGATTTGATAATGTCAAGGTCTAATTAATATGTCTTTGTGTCGGCATTGTTATTTTTACGAAGACTGTTTTTTTCTTAACTGCACCTTTTCTTTATATTGATTGTATATGCTTGGCCCATTTTGTAGTTGTTTGAAGTTCAATTGGATAATTTGGAAGTTCTCCTTCGTTACTCGTCAGCTCTTGTTCAAGGTGCTACAAATGTCTTCTGGTATGAATATTGGCAAATTGAATGTTGATCATAGTCAATGGTTGGCAAATATGAATTGCTTTTGGCATGGTTTTTTTTATCACTGTTAATCTACAGCTATCACTTTTAGGTGTGCATTGTAGTTTCTATAACTGATTTCTTTACAGTGTTGTTAAAAGCTCACTAGGCATTCAGGCAATGTGAAAGCACCTAATATGCCTCCAAGTGAGGTGCTGTCAGTAAGGTGATGCCTAGGCAAGTGCCTTGGCTTAGGCTCAGGCAAGAGCGCTTGAGGCTCGTCTCTTTCATGTTATGCAATATTTGATATTTTTGAACCTAATACAACATTTTGATATTTTTTGGACCAAGATGATTAATGATACATTAGTAGGAAATATTTTGAAGTAGAAAAAAGGTTTTAAGCCCAAAAAATGGATATAAAATAGGAAAAATCAGGTCACGTGCCATAAAGAACGACGATGCGTGAGGGATGTGGATGAAGATTAGAGCATCTATTAACTTTTTTTAATTAGTTTAAGTAGATAAGATTGGTTTTTTTATTTTTTTGTTTTTTCAAAGGAAAAAGATTATGTTTTTGCTTTGAACTTGGAACTTTTGCAATGAATAGTTACTATTGCATAGTTATGGTATTACTTTTTCTTTTTTCTTTTTTTCATTGCTATGTTTGCCTAATTTAAAAAAAATATAAAAAAAAAAAAGAGCAGTCCGGTTCACGAAGCTTCCACCTATGTGGGGTCCGGGGAAGGATCGGGCCACTTTGGGCCTATTGTACACAGCCTTACCCTGCATTGCAGGAGACTGTTTCCACGACTCGAACCCGTAATTTAAAAAAAATATATCTTAAATATATATATTTTTTTTTTTAGAAAAAAGAAAATCATTCATATAGAAGTCTGTATTTGATGATGTTAAGAATATTTGGACACTATTTGTATCGTTTATCTTTTTATATTCTCAAAGTAGTGCGTTGCTTTGATGAGTGGAGGACTTAGGTAAGCGCTTCGGGCTATAAGAGGTTTTGGCACCTTACGTGCGCCTAGCGCTTTTAATGACATCGTTTCATTGTGTTCTGCTTGGCATTGACTAAATAAAATAATGGAGGGAACAAATGAAATTTTTAGCATGATTGTTGTTTGATTAAAAAAATTGAACTTTGATGTGTCCTTTTCCATTGATCAAATTGAGCATTCTACCTAGTTCAAAAGAAATCATTTTCATTAGGGAGAATTAATGTTTTGTCTTTGACCATTAAATGCAACAGCAAAGCAACTGCCTAGGGTAGTTGGCCAGAACTCTTGCTTTCTAAGGGAGGTTGAGAGTTCAACTCCAAGGTCTAGCAAACCTTGGAGGTTTGGACTTAACCGATTTGCGTAATTTGTGGAGTGTTGGCAGCCCTCGGTTTACTCATCAGCTACGCGGTTTGTTGAGGACTGTAATAAATCGGTGGGGTTCCAGTTACCCAAAAAAAAAAAATACAACAAAAAAATTAATGGTATAATTTCACTTGGCATTGAATGTTCCCCACTTGTTTAATAAGAATTGCTACTTTTATTCATTCAAAAAAAAAAAAGAGTTGCTACTTGAAAATTATGGAAGGTCTCTCCCCTAGTATGTTAGTTTCTCATGTTCCACTCCATCTTTGTAGGAATTTTATTTATTAGGGTTATAATTTTGGTTCTGTTACAGTTCTATACAAATTGAACATATTTGCATTGTTGTTCTGCTTCATTTATGGACACTTCCATACCAACTTAAAACCAGATCAAGGATTTTCTTAGTTGTATTTAGTCTTGTTTACACCAATTTTACAAATTAAGTTTCTGGTTATTCAAACAAATTACAGAGCTGAACCTGCTTGGGACCTCAAGCATTAAAAAGCTTCTATTTGTTAAAACATTGGGAACATCAAGTGAATTTAATTTCTGTTTTGCTGATTGCGTCAGCTCTGGTGATATAAAAGGTAATCTGACAAATGCTTGGTGGACTTGCAGCTCCTATTTTTGAGGGAGCACCCAGCTATTTGATCCTTGAAACTTTAGGTGTTTCAGAGGGAAAGGACTGATGGGAACCAAGAGAGTGATTTGATACCTTGTAACCATCATCTGGTTTCACAACCAAAAGTAGTACTTGCATTCAGGATCCCTGCATTCTGCTTATGCACCCGATACCTTCCCATTACATGCTCTGTGAATGACTCAACACCAGAGCTTCAAATATCAACAGATACATAACAATTTTTGGGCTGCCAACATGGATGTGAGTAGCTTAGCAAACCATGTTTAGCAATATGGGCTGCCGAAATGGAAACTGGTAGCTTGACTGTGGGGCTGCTATCAAACCAACTATTTGACAAGCCGCTCGTGAATGGGCTCGTTAAGAGCTTCTTTATGTTCGTTTGATAAGCTAATGAATGCATTTTTCAATCTCATTGAATAAACACTAAGCTCAAACCAGGTTATGCCCGAATTGATAAGGTTTTCGTTCACAAACAAGCTTGTTTTCGTTCACGAACAATCTTGTTTATAGCTCACAAATATTCTTGTTGAAATATTTGTGAACAAGCTTGTTGATTGCTCATGAATAGTCTCGGTCAAATATTTGTGAATAAGCTCATTTTATAATTCATGAACAATCTCATTTAAACGTTCTTGAACAAGCTGCTAAAACTCTTTTAATATTCACAGAAAATGTTAAAAAATCGAAGATTAAACACATTAATTCAAAGCTTGTATGTTAAGTTAGAATATATAGTTTGTTAAACTTGTCCATTAATACGTATGCGAGTAGGCTCTACAAAAAGCTCATAAATAAACTTGATATAAGCTTATAAGTAACCTTAACAAAAGCTCGTGCGCTGGTTCATTTGTTGTAATTGAGCCGAGTTT
Organism: Sideroxylon spinosum; assembly: GCA_003260245.2. Lineage (NCBI taxonomy): Eukaryota > Viridiplantae > Streptophyta > Magnoliopsida > Ericales > Sapotaceae > Sideroxylon > Sideroxylon spinosum. Next base: position 20,903,462 of record QLOD02000009.1, read on the forward strand.
AAGCTTGCCTATGAACTAAGGTGTCAATGTCGAACACAAGGTTTGAACACAATATTTCAAGCTTGGTAAAAACTCGACTTAGGCTCAAGCTTGAGCTCGGTAAAAATCTTAATAGACAAGTTTGAAAATCCCAATACTCAGCTCAACTTGTTTACAATCCTACTTAACAAACTGTATTGACCAATATGGGACAATACAATTCTGCTATAGTTCCTTGTCAGTTCACATCAACCAATAAACCAAGGACAAAGCCAAAATATTTTATTTTATCATTACTTTTTTTTTGTTTTTTTGGGGGGGGGGGGTGGTTGACATTCTGTAATTAATAAAAATGCTTAAAAATTTAACGACGCTTAGAGTTAAAAATGCACGATCCTTGGTTGTGATAATTTACATTTTTTCATTTTGCATAGACTAACCTTGTGTCTTTTAATTTTTCTTCTTTATTATTCCATTAAATTGGGTTGTTCATAATGTGTTTAAAATTTAAAATATTTAAACTAGGAATTTTTTTATATGTTTAGATCTTTGGGGCCATTTAAATTGTATATATATATATATTTTTTGGGTGTCATTAACAACGAGTGATGGATTATGTATAGATGGTAAATTAGTTGGGGTGTCAAATTTTGGACTATATATAACAATAAATAAAAAAATTCAAATTTTAGGGAGGTTGATCCATAACTTAAAATTTTTTTTGACCTGAAAATTTATATTTATTAATGGTGTTTTTTTGAACTACCTACAGCATAAAAGGTTTTAACCCGTACACTAGTGATATTTTAAGAGGGGGGCGAACTATAGCATAAAAATTTTTTGACCCAAAAATTTACATGTATGAACGACATTTCCCAAACTTAGGGAGCCATTGTCCCCCCAAACCCTTTTTTTCTCCCCCTTTGGGCAGGCCCTACCTCCCTTCGTGTAGCATTGCTAATAATTCTGAATGGTGAAATTCCCTACAAGATGAAGTTCTGCATTTTTTGGCTTGGAAGCCAAATTACCAAAATAAAAAGTTCAATATCTTTTATAGAATATGTTTCTTAGTAGTCATTAATGGTTCATTGTTTGCTAGTGTTTGGGAAAAAAAATTACCACAAGTCTAGTTTCTAGTTCCCCATTATAGATTGGCCAATTCTCACTGCACTGCAATTTTGTGTCTGGTCTGCCAGTTTATACTTGATGTTGTGATTGAAAGCTGTTCTCAAAACATGTTCATACCACCATGTGGAATTTGTTGCATGTTTGTTCGACCATAACATGTTAGCTTATCCAATATTTTACCCTGAACTTCATGTCAAGGTGCTGTATAGTCTATGCGCCGTATGCGCTGTACACTGGGAAGTCAACAGGGTGGTCAAATTGGATTAGGCATGTCTGTACACTTGTCCTTGAATGTTTCCTCCCCATTAACTCCTCGTCTGTAGTAATTGTCTTTTATATTATCCTTTGAAAAACAGAAAAAATGAAAAAGAAGATAAAATGTGATTTTCATAACGTAATACATGCATGCAGGATCGACATCCAAACTAACACAAGGCGTTTTCAATCTCTCTTCCGCGTACAGTTTTTTTATTGAGATTAGAGATTCTCAATTTTATATTGACGTGATTGAAAATACTTTGATTTACTCGTAAATGCACTTGTTCTTTGCAGTATCTTCTGGAGGAGGTTGCATTGGTACCCGAGCGATTAAAGAAAATCCCCTTGCAGGTCAGACATTAATCCACTCCATGTATTTTCCACATGATATTGTGTAGAATGGATCATTATTCTGTGGATATCTGAGGTAATTCATTTTTAGTGACAGAAAGCTAACCGCAAATCCTTATCTATTTGTCAGGCTCAACGAGATCTGTTTCTTCTACTGTCAAGGTTCATATTCTTTTACAACTTAGGTATTCTTTGGCAGTGCTTTAACTTTGCTCTTGAAGTCTGGATATGGATCCTCAACAGTTTGTTCTGCTTGATTTGACTAGAAATTTTCCTTTTGTAGCTGACAAGCTCAAAAGCTTCTTGAAGCAATTTCCTGATTTTCCAGCTGCTTTCTTTGTTGGTGGCCCAGCTGATATTTTTGTCACTGAACTTACTGATCAGGTAAGAATTCAAGAATTGAGATACTCTGACAAGGTTGCGTCATTTGATGAGTTAAGTTTAGTTATTTTCTATTTTTTCCTTACCGCAAGGCATTTGAATATTTGTATTTTTCCAACTTGATCAGCTTCAGAAACTGAAAGTGGAGCCAGCATTGTTACATTACCTTTCTCAGGTTGAAGCTCTGCAGGGTATAGATCAGTTCTTGAGATGTTTGCACCAAAAAATTGATTTAGGCTATTTGATCGATTAAATGACAAATGTACTGCAGGTCTGGAACTGAGAATGACCACGAATACAAGATTGAAAGCTTGCTTGTATAGCTTCACTTCTCCTGGTGGTCCAACATATCCAACAAGAGCAGTTCGTCATGCAGCCTGGGATGCGTTAGATTTCCTTTTTCCTGTGAGTAATCCTTTGGTTTCTTTTAGCTTGTTGACAATATTGTTATTGCAAATGAACATATGATTTTGATTTGTTGATATTGATTTCAATTCTTTTACAAGGAACTTACAAAAAACTTTGACTGTGTTCCAAGTTCTTGCTTGTGTTCTTTTTTATTGGATAGATTTGATTCAGTGAATTCACTGTTCCTTACATCTGTGGGTCCATGCAGAGCAGAACCTTGAAGTAGAAGTGTATTCAAATGGTTAAATATATGCATTTATGAACTTTATTTTTTAATGTTTTATATTATTGTTCTTTAGTTACTATATACATTCATTGCACACGGAGTATGTGGATGTATGTATCCTGGATTAGCCAGTTGCTGTGTAGTTTTCTAGTGTAAATAAAGTGCTTCACTACTGAAATCAAATCGTGTATTTTGTCTTCCTTGATAGTGTAGTTTTGTTGCTCTGCAGTAAACCCTGAATGTTGCCACCAAATTCAACGGCTGGCTGCACTGTGCAGTCTCCATATTTCCAAAAGAGCTTGAATATTCTGATTCATCTGGCAAAACAGATCACAATAGTCAGTAATGACTTAAATTATGTAGTGACTACACATGAGCCATCTTATAATTAATTGCCATATTTTTTACAATTATGATCAACTATTAATGATGACTTCATCGCCTGTCTGCTAGTCTTGAAAATTAGTTGCAATGTTCTTTTATAATTATGATCTGACTACATTACTCATCAAAAACAAAAAAAAAAAAAACAAAAATTCTGATCGATTTCATAGCCTGTCTGCATGTCTTGAACATTCACTGCGAAAACACTAAATTAACAGTGTGTCAGACATAAGTATACTCAATGTTTTTTCTTTATCATTCTGGTAACTGGATTGGTGAGGTATTTAATTGAGTCTTGCTGTTTTTTTTTTTTTACTTTTTGTCAGGTTGGGCGATACCCTCGGCATCTGATAAGCTTGTTTTTCCGGTTACTGTACCCATGTTACTGGCCGTCCTCATGTTGGAACTTCATAATGTCTTGCATTAAAGCGATACTCTATTCCATTTTGAGCTTGATGTTTTCTGCTTGGGAAAAGTTGACAAAAGTGAAGAAGTCCTAAACTTACATTCCAAAATTTTGCACATCCCACTGTGTATTATGCATGTGTAGTCCTAATCTGTACATTCAGAATTTTTTCATCTCCAACCTCATGTAAATTATGGAACAAGCATTTGTAGTCTAGTGCATGTATGTGTGGGGCAATGTTTTTGTTCTGGTTGCCTTCTTGGTTGGTTATGTGTTGATCATACTGACTGATTCTGGTAACATGGAAACTAAAATGAGATTTCAACTCATCAAGCTCTGTTGTATTCTAATTGTTGGGGGAGTACTCTCTTCTTTGTAGCGCACATGCATTTGGCTGGTTTTTAAGCGTAGAGGCTTCTCAGGTAAGGATGCAAATTGGGCGGGTTGGTTGGGCTTAGTGGGGGTTTGGGCCCAAGATGAAAGTTTAGCTCTGACTAGCTGAAGTTCGGGTTAAATAACTTATGATCGAATTCAGCGAATGGGTTGTGTTTATTTTAAGATATTTTGAGGGTACACTTATCTCAGAATGATATGAAAGATATATGAACAAAAAAAGTGGGGAAGATTGAAGTTAGAGATCAGACAGAGATTGATAGATGAGATGAAGATAGAAGTAAAGAAACTGACAACGAAGTTGGTATTTTGTGTTTCACTGACATGTGACACGTAAAAAAATTAGTCGTCTGATATTTTATGTACACATTTATATATATGCAATTTTTGGAATGTCAAACCAAATTAATTTAGATAGAAAATTTCTAATGCCCGCTAAGATGGGCGGCGTTGTGAAAAAATTGATCGAGATTCATTTGTTTGGTCGGTTTTAGGGTTAGTTAGGATTTTACCCACTCGGGAGATGGCAAACGGGGTTGGGTCAAATAGAAACTCAGTTTCGCTAGTTAAAGTTTTACCAGAATTTGAGTGGAGCAAAAACAAAGTTATGGCGTTACGAGATAGGGGTTTAATATTGAATGCATAAATAATAAAAATAAAGTAGAAGATCTCATATTCCAAATGAACGAACTCAAATTTGAAAAAGATGTTTCCGACCCTCGAATAATGAGAGGCAAATCCAAAATTGTAAAGGAGCTTTCCGATTCGCCAATAACGAGGGGTAAGGCATGCATAAAATAACAAGAGACCCAAAACTGAATTAACCTTGTCACTTCAGATTGGGTTAGTTAAACTCTATTAGGAATTCAATTTGATTTTAGTTGGGACTCAATTTAATCTAATTTTGCATGCTTACACAAGCAAAGCATTATACAATCGAAGGAACCTGACAGTCCCCAATACTTAAGAGTATCCAACACAGATAATAAAGAGGTGAGGCTAAGAGGCATTCATACCTGAAATTAACATCAAGAACAAACACCCAACTAGAGTACACACAGATTTGTTAACAAGGGTAAAAAAACTCCTTTAAAATCAAAGAAGAAAACAATCCCGGATCCGTAAGTGGATAAGTCTAAAATCTTCACTATATAAAAATGAGGTTACAAGGTGTTCAAGGAGAGTATTACAAGTTTTTCCAACCAAGTCCCATTGATCTACTTGTACATTATCCCCTCTAACCTTGTTTGCTAGCCAACCCACAACTCAACTCAACCCTGTGAAGATTTTAACCTTCAATCCATGAAGGTCCAGCTCTTCAATCTGATACCACACCACAGATCTGCGCCTAGTTAAAAAGAAAAACTGTTTGGATTTCTACCAAAGATGGAAGAATCATCTTGATAGTTGATGAGATCCAACCTTAGGTCATCTTTCTAACTTTTTGCTCAAAGAAGTAAGAATGATCTGCGAAGCACCAAAAAACTTAGGTCTGGAAAAGAATATTTTTCTTTTTATATCAGAGAAGAAGGGTAAAAAGGATATTTTAGTTTAGTTAAAAAATCTACACAGCAGACAGGGGGAAGCTCTTGGGCAAGAGCTCCCCTGCTCATGTGCATCCCTTTAAGAAAACAGAGTGCAGAACCTCTTGGGCAAGAGCTTCTCCGCTCATGCTCACGAGTCAAACTCTTGGGCAAGAGCTCCCCTGCTCATATGCATCCTTTTAAGAAAACAGAGTTCAGAACTAAATTGACAACCCTCTCTTCCCTTAGCTTCTCCAAACCTGTTGCAAAGATCCACTGTGAACAATTTTCATAACCTTGTGACACTTAGAGAAATATGAGCAAAGTGTTTGCTCGGAATTTGTCAATAAAACAAACTACACAAACACTAACAGAACCAAATTAGATTGATTCTTTCTACAAGGTTATCTAACATAGAACCGATCACAACTAGAATGATTCCATTACATATAGATAGTCGATTGGACCATGAGTTTACCATTGTTGGCCTACAGCTGCCTTCTAATTGTGAGCGTTTCTAAAATCTGTCCAGAGTGGACTAGTTTAGGTGGATCACCTTGCTGCTTGCTATTTCCTTTCCGTTCATCTTGATTCGCAGAATTGCCCGGACAACCATTCTATTCACAAGATGACACCCATATATTCTCGCTACTATGTCTTTTGAGTAAGCACACCATTCCATTGTACATGGTTTTGTATCACTTCACGTCACGACGTTTCCAGTCTCGGATTAAAAATCAGCAGTCCCATCACGCACAACAGCTTCGATATGATTTGGGTTATGTCAATTCGGTGATTTGTGATTGGAGCCATTAGATTTTAATTCGATATTTAGATGCATTTATGCTTTTCTTTTTTAGATTAAAAAAATATGAATGCATTTATAATCCAATTGCCCCGACCTCAATATCACCAAGCTGATATAATTTCCTATGTCAACCTCCTCCTTTTCGCTTCAATACCACAGCCAGCGAAACTTAAATATTCCAATGTCATCGCACAAGGTAATGCTGTGCTGCCATTAAGCTTCCAAATCTGGAATCAGGCAGAACAAACCAACATAAGCAAATTCCCTTTTTCCATCATGGAATTGAGCTTGAACTAGTATCTGGAAAACAAATGAATGCATCACCACCAAAACAGTTTCGTAACCAATCCAATCCACCTAACAAGAATTCAAAATGCAGTAATCTATGACAGGACAAGTTAACATATTGCAAACTCCCCTCAAGGTCGAAAGCATCAGTCCACATTGCCACCCTGAGATATTTTTTGTTGGGGTACCAGGATAAAGTTCGGTGATCACAACATTTTTCATATGCTGAAGCCTTGGCTACTGCGCCACCAATCCAGTTATCAAAAAGCCAAGTCAGCATGCTAAAACATCGACAAATCAATAAAATGTGTTGAAGACCTGGGTGTATGCACTAATATATATCACTTGGAATATCCGGGTCACCATTTTCTTTATATTGACCTGCTTACCGTAACAACTGGTCGAGCCACAAGAATCCATGTAATTCATTATGATGTGATGTTTTACAAACTTAAAAGAGTCCGCCCCAGAGGTGCCGCATTACAATTCCATGGAGAGAACAATAAGGAATAATATAACTTAAAACAGCTAAACACCTAAGCAATTACATAAAACCCATCAAAAAGAAACACATCGAAATTCAACAATGAAAATAGTTCATAGATGGAGGAGAAAAACCACCTCAGGTTGATGTCTGCAGTCTGTGTGATGTGAGAAGCAATCCGCAGCTCATCGAAACAGTGGGTGGAAAGATCTCCTTTGGCTCAATTCAATCATCTTGTGGGGAAGTCTTTGGATGAATTTGGGTGAATAAAAGAGAGAGTTTGTGCTACTTGCGCCCATGCTTACAATGAATAGACGGCTAACGGAGCCAGAAGGTTGGGATGCAGAATAACTGACTGACTTAACATAGCCAGATCAATGCGACAATGAAGACTAAAACGCCGAGCTCCATTAACTAAGGTTCTAACAGTCTTCTCGACCAGTATTTTCCTCGTTACTCAAAAGAGTTGGATGGTTGAAAATACACAAACTAGTTGGGGTCATTGCATGATCAAGCACACAAATTGGCAATATAAGGCATAAAGAGCCAAGGTATAAACATATGAGATTCCTTCAAGTGATCTGCATTGCCTCTGAGTGAAATTTCTCCAAATCTGCATCAAGATCTTCTGCAGATATCTTACTTCTACCTCTTCCCAGTCCACTGCCCCTCCAAATTCACGGCCTCTGCTCCCACGGCCACCTCGGATCCTTCCCAATGCACCTCCCCCTCCTTTGTCCACTGCACCAAAAACATATAAAACAACACATTAATTGGGAAAGGCCTGGGAAAGGACCATTATCTTGTCGCAATTGCACAAATTATTTTCATTGCAATGCATGTCATTGTGAAAGAAGCATCACATGAGATTATGGGGCAGAATCTTCCAAAACACAGTTTAAGGATGTCCACAAAGAGCGGTTGAGGATCTGTTTATTATTTAAAAAAAAAAAGGAAGAAGAAGAAGCCAAGTGTGCAAACTTGCCAAAATCACCAAATGGTGTCGTGGTGTAGTTGGTTATCACGTCAGTCTAACACACTGAAGGTCTCCGGTTCGAGTCCGGGCGACGCCAAAATATTGCAATCAGTTTATTGTTTTGGAAACCGCATCCTGTTATCTATTAATTTATTAAAACAGAGAAGTAATTTTGTCCTTGGAAAAGGGCCCAACCGGGTTCGAACCGGTGACCTCTTGATCTGCAGTCAAATGCTCTACCACTGAGCTATGGACCCAATTTGGGTTGTCGATCTTCAATAATATTAGATATCTTAAATATAATAGGTAGGAATTCCACATTTACCTTGCGAGGGATTTGGATTTGAAGTACACGAAATTATTTTTGACGTCAACCCTCGACTTTTTGGGCAGTTGAACTAAAATTTAGTAATTCAAATACATTTACACCCAATCTCAATGTCAACCTCGTCCTTTTTGATAATTACATAGATTTACATAGCCATATGAGGTCATGAGCTTCTTTTATTTGCATTGTATTTCTTATACTCCCAATCATCAGACATTTATCAACATTCTCCCAAACATTGCAATGGAAGATACGGCCCTCCTGTTTTGAACAAGTTAAATAATCAAACCTCGCTTTATTGTGACTTGCTTTCGCCCATCTCAAATCCATAAATAATCTTAACCTTACTCTTTTTCTCTCATTAACACTACAGCTCTAGCAAACTTCAGCCTGACCCATAATTGTTCTACCCTTAATTAATGATTAATTATGTGAATTTGAAACCAAAACTACGTTTTTTTTCGCTTGTCAATATGACATTAAATTACATATTTATATTTCAATTTACTTTTTTGTTATTCTATATCTATTTAAAATTAATTTTTTTTAATTACAAACTATTTTTTGTAAGTTTTTTTAAAAGCATATATATATATATATATAAGGACTACTTGACCTACAAAAAAATTACCAAACATTATAAAAAAATTATTAATTTTTATCAATTTTTTCTAATCGAATTTTGTCACGTATAACTTTTATATTAATTCTTTACATGTTTCTTATACTTTTTAACCAATTTTTTACACTTTTCTTATATTTTTTTAACCCAATCAAACAGTCCCTAAACTAATTTTTTAAATCAAAAACCAAACAGAAATATAGAAATAGATATAATAAAGAAATGAAGACATCCAACTAAAAGCAAAAGCAGCACCGGATAACCACACAAACGGCATGGAATTGATGCCCAAAAGAAACAATCCAATCCACCCATCAACAAATAGAACAAGCAAAGCCTAATTTTGAAGCGACTATTAATAAGTTAGCAAAGAAAATATACGGAATAGTTTGGTTGCTGTCTACTTTTCAAGACAAAAGTCGCAGCAGTATTTATGTATTATCTACGAGAGGATATGACTCTCATGTATCACATTAAAACTGCCTCGTGAGTTACGAGAATTGATGCCAATGGAAGAGCAGTAAAGGGGGGTGTTCAATCAAAGACTTTTGCCATATTATATTATTTCTTAAGGTATGTTTATGATGCACAGCAAATTCATCTTTTGCAACCAAAATTGATAACCGCCCATCATAATTTTCACAAATTAGCTTCCCAAAAGGATCCACCCGGAAATCAGAAATTCTTCCAAAACACAAATTTCGACCAAGCAGCAAAGAACGAGCTGAATTTAAATCGCCACTGTTAAAATAACTACCACTCAGGTGAGCCAAAACAAAACAAAAAAAAAAAAAAAGGGCACCACCACCACCGAACCAAGACGATCAAAATACTAGAAATCAGAACATGTTATGATATAATAAATTAAATACTGGGGGCCTAAGAAATAACGCACTAACCGAACATTCGAATATGTAAGATTTTCTAGCATTTGAATCACAAAATACACACATTTGTGACAACAATCGCATTTGAATCACAAAATACACACAATTGTCACAACAATAGCATTTGATTCACAAAATACACACAATTGTCACAACAAAAGAGATAAAACTAAGCAGTTTCCATTTCTGAATGAAACACAAGTAATTACATGATATCCCCTAACTTGAAGCCGATACAAGGTTTAAAAAAAAAGAAAAAAGTAGCAACAGTCAACAGTAAAAATTGAACCACTAGCCCTAAATTTCCACAAACCCTAGAAACCGCGAGAAGCCCCAGATTCAAGAGCTGGTAAATTTGGTCACCGCCTTAGTGCCCTCAGACACCGCGTGCTTCGCAAGCTCACCGGGCAAGACAAGCCTCACCGCAGTCTGAATCTCCCGGGAGGTGATTGTGGGCTTCTTGTTGTACCGAGCGAGCCTGGAGGATTCCTGCGCGAGCTTCTCAAAGATGTCGTTGATGAAGCTGTTCATGATCCCCATGGCCTTGCTCGAGATGCCGATATCCGGATGGACCTGCTTCAGAACCTTGAAAATGTAGATCTTGTACGTCTCCACGCTCTTCGCCTTCCTCTTCTTCTTCTTGTCGCCGGCGGCGCCTCCGCCCTCCTTCGGGAGCTTCTTCCCGGCCTTCGGCTTCTTCTCCGCCGGAGCCTTCTCCGCCATGGTGGTCTTCTTCTCCTCCGCCGGCTTATCCGACGCCGGTTTCTTCTCGGCCGGCTTCTTCTCTGCTTTGGGCGCCATTAGAATTTTCTCAGATATTCAAAGACTTTTGGGAGAGAGAGAGAGTAATGAAAGGATGTTATGCGATGAGAAATTAACAGGCATAGAGTTTTGTATTTATAGATGCCTTCATTTAGTTATGATTGGATTATGTCAATCGACGAGGATTGATGACCTGGCAGAACATCTGCCGTTTATTTTGTTCCATTTAAATGACGATCAACGGCCTGAAGAGAATGCGTGAAGTAAAGGTTTGTGTACCGTTGAAGTTTGGGGTACTTACGTGGTAAAGTTTCATTGGGCGAATAGCTGCACCCCGGATTGATGACCTGGGCCTAGTGGGGATTTAAAATTAGAAAAATCAAACAATAACTTATATTAATGTTTAATTGTCAACTAATATTCATCATTGAAAAGGGTGCAAAATAAAATTTTTTATGTTATTAATGTTTCATTATCAACTTATATTAATGTTTAATTATCAACTAATATGCAATTTTTTTAAATTTAACTTAATCAAAAAAATTTCGATCCTTTTTTTTTTTAAATTAAATTGAACTGAATTTATATTTAAAACCGAACCCAAATAAATCAAATTGAAAATTAAAATTTTGAAAAAGTAAAAACCAAACCAAACAAAACCCAATTATAAATTTATAAATGAGACTTTCATCTATCAATATAATTTGTTAAAAAAATAGTAATATTTTAACATGAATATAATATAAATATAATATATAATATTTAATATATTATTTATAAATTCTCAATTTTCTCTTTTAACCAAAATTTCTATAAAAATAAAAAATTGAACTGAACTGAAAACTAAAATTTTAAAATAATAAAAAATTGAACCAACAATCAAATCGAATTTTTCGATTTTGATTTGATATTGTTTACTCTTAGTTATTCACCAAAATTTAAACCCTTTTTTTGTTTTTGTATTTTATAGTTTTTAGGCATATTATTGATATTCATAAAAAGAATTAAAAAAATTAAAAGTTTATGTACTTAGAAACAAATTTAGCTTTAAAATTAAAAAAAAAAGGTACTAGCTTTTTTTTTTTTAATTTTAAAGCTAAATTCTAGCTTTTTTCCCCCTCATATATGGGAATTTTCTTATTTGAAAGTAAACTTTTTTAATGTGAATAACATGCTAAAAAAAAAAAAAAAAAAAAGGTCAACTTCTTATTCTCATACAGAACCTTAGTACCGTGTTAATTTGGTTATTATGAAAAGAAAATTTTGATAAACAAGTTTTCATGGTTGATTTTTTATTAATTTTTCTAAAAATATTTTAAATAGTTATTATTACAGTCGATACTTATTTTTTGTTATTAACTGAGATTTTGGACTATTTAAATATTTAGATTTAAAATTGGTTTATGTTGTTGGTTTTATTTTATTTTCCTTAGTCGGGTTAAGCCTAGTGGTTATTTTTAGACTGCAGTAGCGGGCCATGAAGTCCACTCCTTTTCTCCTCTTCTTAATTTTTTTCTTATTTTATTTTATTTTTTCTATTTTGACAACTAAATCAAAGGAGAGAAAGATAAGAGATATAAAGTGATAATCAAATCAAAGGATTGTGGATATTTGGACATTTTTAATGCAGTGATCATTGTGATAGTATCCATTTATAACAATTTTACACAAAGTGAGATTTTTTAGCTCTTGAAATTGGGATAGTTCGTTAAGTTTTTTCTAAATTCTTCCTATTTTATTCAAGTTTAAGATAGATGCGGTGAATTTATGTATTTATTTTGTTATTAATCATTGGATTTTGATGAAAAATGTATATTTGCGTATATATTTAGATGTGTCTATATATAAGCATATTTGTTTGAGAAATGTGAATTTTTTGATTATTGGTTATATATTTGGTTGATAAACATGTCATTCAACTTATTACATATATATATATATGAGTGTTTATTGAGATTGTAGCTTGGAATAATGAATTTGGGGTCTTTGGGTTCAAAATTTGACATGAACACAAATGAAAGTTTTGTTTCAATTTGTAGTCATTCGAAGGCCTATTTTCATCTTGACGGGATTTGAACGTCTATTGCTATTTGACCAGGATTTGAATACAAGGCTAGACTTTTTTTTAAAAAAATCAATTTTAAATACCTTGTTAGGAACTCTAAATTTTATCAAAAAAAACTTGAAAATTTTCTAGAAAACTTTAATTTTTTATCTTATTGCATAAATTTCAAGGTTATAAAGTTTATCAATTTTTACTAATATTTTGTCACTCTAAACACATCCTATTCAACTCCTTAACTTAAACCCTAGCCTTTTTATGATTTTGATATATGTTCATACCAAATAATTATATTCTATTGAACTATTGAAATTCATATGATGGTTTACTTGAGGTAACGTTTGGCCAACAAGTTAAACTACTCAGTTTTTTGGTTTTTTTTCAAAAATTATCATATTTATCCTATTATATTTTTAAATTTTTTTAAATCATAAATGATAAAAATATCAAAATAACAAAAAAATAAAAAATTAACTACTAAAAAGTTAATTTTTTTTTCTTTCCAAACAGACACACAAAAAAACTTTTTAGTAGCTAGTTTTTTGTTTTCCAAACTCTAGGTGAGTATAAGATATCTTTATTATGATATTGAGAATTATTATTATTAATGATTATACATGATATGAGTATATTATGTGTATGTATTTTAAGTCGCATTTTTTATTTGTGTTATAAATGTTGATTTGGCAAAGAGTGTCATATTATTAATGTTGACATTTCTGATTTTTAACGGTTCTAGGTAAAGGTATCAAAGAGGAGATTCTAGTTAACGTATTTAGAAGAAGAAGAAGAGAGAGAAAAAAGAACTGTTTTGCCGCCGCAAGACCCGACAGAAGACACTACTAATGTCACTGCCATGGCTGCACCAAGCCTCAAACTTCAACCTCAAGGTTCCCATGTGTTTACACCCAATAATTTGCCAAGTAGTATCATACACTACGGTCAAAAATATAATGCTATGCTTTTGACCTTCATTTGGCCGACTTAAGAAATGAGACTGGGTTCGATAATTAATAGTTGCATTGGCAAGTTTTTAAACCCAAAATGAGGATGAGGTTTGTTGTCACTCGCCTAACATTTGAAATTGACCATGACAATCTAGTTTACTGCAAGGAAATGAAAACTACATGTGGGTCCAAGAGTCGATGTTAGTAGCAAGTAATTGGCCTAAACAATGTCATGTTTTAAAATTAATTGCTTTGTTGGAAAAATTGGCCGAGAGTTACTTTGGTTATTTGGCACCAACATTCTTTTAGTCTAGGAAATATTTGGTACCAAAATTTAAGTTCATAATACCCAACCTAGAAAGCTGAAAAATTAGCGGGGCTTACTACAAGTTACAACCAACCTAAAAAGTTGAAAGTTGCTGGAAGTAAAAGAAGTGAAAAGTTACATAGCAGTTATTTTCTATACTTTAAATTCACACAAAGGCAGCCAAGGAAAGAGTTCCACAACCACCCATACAGCCCCTAGCAAATTCAGTCTTCTTATTCAATTTCAGCCACCATGGCAATTTTATTCATTTGCTTTTTTTTTATCTTTATTTTTATGTAATGAATTTCATTTTTCACGTCAATTTGAATTCATTTACTTCTAATGCACTCTAATATTACGAATAGCATACCATAGATTTTAATAATATAATTTAATAATTCACACAAACTCACCATATCCATATCCATATTTTCATCCATCATTATATCCACCATTTCAATATTTTTTTTGGAGAAATCGACATATTCGAAATCCTGTGCGCAGTGACAGCAAGACAAATGCGATTGCGTAATTGTTTTTTCCTTTGGGTCCGTGCTCTTTTTTAATACGCTCTCACAAATTTTTTAAAAAAGAAAGGAAAAAAGGAAAAAAAAAAAACATGAAAGAGCCTGAGTTATTTGGTGATCAATTCTTTAGCACAAACACCATGTCAGCGACTTAACCTTTCTCCCTCTGCAATAATTGACACTGCCATAGTTGCGCCTGTTCGAACTTCAATCACGAATCATGGACCAAACTGTGCAAGCTTTTTGCTTTTTAACTGAGATTCTCCCCCGAGGAACACATCTAGATACTAAAATTGGACTCGTGAACCACCCCACAAATTTTACGAACGAGACAAACTAGAGAAGTATAAGAAAAGCTAGGGGTAAACATGAACTAATATAAAGTAGGGGTACACAAAGTGATCAACTAATACAAACTAGTGTACATAACTGTGCAAATCTGACCAAGCTCCACACTTTAAATTCCAAGTAATCCCTTTCATATCCTAATTTATCAATCAAATCTACACCCATCTCCATAGCAGACACCAAACTTGCCACTAGTCAAGTTCAGGAAGAAAACTTCCATGTTTAAATGCAGATTTTGTGCTATTCTACGCGACCAAATAATTTTGCAAGCACTCCCTCAACTCTTGCCATAGTTCCTCTTCCACTCAAATTGCAAGAATAAATAGCAGTGCCCCATTGATAACAACATAAAAATGACAAGAACAATTACCATACCCCATTGCTTTTCTAGCTCGAGCCCTCAACCACCTGGCACCTAATTTTGGACATTTGCTTAACAGCAGTTAACCAGTGGATGCCAGCACAATTAACATCATCAATCCATTTATAAATCAGATCAAACATAATCCGGCCCAAGCTCAAAAGAGATGAATAAGTGCTCAAAAGTTTAAATCATCTGCTGCAACTCAATGTGCAGTTCCAGTCACTGCCTGGCTTGCAACATTTCATTTGGTGGGAGCATCCCCGCCCCTTCAGATAGAGAGAATCGGGATTAGAGGGGAAAAGGATGAGGAAAAATAATATCCACTTGCTATCATGTCAAAAAATATATACTTTGATCCTGTCTCCAATAAGAAGCTAGAGGATAGAGAAGTATGAGATTCACACCCACTACATATCGGTGTTACTGTAAATAAACAAATGGCAACATAAATAGTGAAGAGCTTCTCCTCATTGGAAATTGGAAGGGGATTATGGAAAAGATCATACATCAATTTCACAAACCAAAAAGTGTTATCCAGCGGAGGATAATGTTACACAGTTACTTGTAAATGAGATAACTCACATAAAGTTCCACACAATGGAATCTTCGGATAAGCTCAAAATCATTGAACTTGTTATAGATGAGGATAATTTATAAAGTAAAAGTTGAACAACAAACCACTATCATATCTTAACCAGGTTCCACTGCCCCACAACTATTAACATCTCCCCTCTAGTAAAGCAAAGAACATGCAGGGTACAATAGCAAGACCAGAGAATTAATCACTTATCAACGCGACTTTTAATAACATCAAGGCCAATCTCAGTTGGATCTGTTGCTTGCAGCTCTACCTGAATGCCATCTAGCTCCCTCTTGAATCTGTCCTTGGAGCTTGCATAAATCATTTTGCTCCTCACCCGCGATGTATCAGGAGACCTTCATGTAAAGAGTAAATAAACAGAACATCAGATATGGAAAGAGAATCAGGGCTTCCAGAAAAGGGAAATGGGTCAATGATAAAAATAACATTACCATGCAATGAAGAAAATCCTGCTTTTCTGACAATTCTCCTCAGTCACAAAGTCATAATCATAGACAGCATACCGACACTCATCAGCAGGAAGGCTAGCAGTAAAATCCTCATAACTCTCAGCAGGCTCACCAACCTTTTCCACAATCACCTGCTTTTGCTTCTCCTCAATCTTGTATACTATGAAGCGGTAGGTTCTTTTTGCCTTCAACTCCAAAAACTTCAGCTTGCAGTCATCGTGCACAGCCATCCCTGATGCTGCATTAGCCTATACACAGGATTGAAAAAAGCTATGAAAACCAAAAGGAAATGAATAGTTCTCAATAATCTGCCAAATAAACTCCCAATTTGTACATGAGTTTGACATTCTTACTAACAATTGACTTTGGTTTTAAAGGATGCTCAAGGTAGACCACTGACACAACAAAAAGAAATCGGACTGCAAAAAGGCCCTTAAAAGTGTAAAAAGAAAGTAGAATACCTTTTCATGTGCAGTAACAAGTCATAAAATAAGTAGAAGTGTATTAATTCACAAAAGCAACGATGCACAATCCAATCTTGTTTGGGCCAACAAATCCAACTTCAAAAATTTGTCTATCACTAGATCTTTGAATGTCTAACAATCCCCAAAGGTATAAAAATCCATATATAACTCATGCAGACATTTGCAATATAGTATATACTTACAAAATTTATATACATTCATATATATGTATTACCTTCAAAAGTTATGCATGTAAATAAAGTACACACAAACACCGAACTAATTACCCAAGCAACCAGAATTAACACCTCCACAACATAAACTGCAATAAACCAAGCTGAATCCATTTTCTCCTAAACAAGAGGCGGGGGTCTATAGCATTGCATTGTAGAAGGAACAACTACCGATAAAATAACAGCACATGGAAATTAAGGAATTTTCAATAATTACAAACAAAGTACTAAAAAAGGACTGAATGACAAGCCCTTAGCAAATCATGTTAAAGAATTGTTTATTTACTATAACAATTATTTTCAAGCAAAATTTTTTACTTTTCTGTCTACAAATTATACCTTTTAGCCAAACAATGATCAAGAAAGGCAGGTAGAAGAATAAAAGACCTACAATCCTGTTCCACTTTGTGGTTCAAATTTTACAAGTGAAGACCCATCCTGAACCCATTTGTTTTATTATTTATTTATTTATTTATTTTTGCTATCTAAGAGCTAAAGAAGATTAATTTTCACAATTGAGATTAATTCATTACAACTCTTTTTGAAAACCAATCAACCCCAACCAAGAGACAACAAAATTGGACCATACAAAACTGAATTCAGAAACAGTATCATAACTTCACACTAAAAAGCATAACAAAGAAACTTAAATTTGTTTCCTGATAATCACACACTTGCAAACCATCGACATAATAAGGGGAAAATACGCACTAAATTTCCGCAAAAAAGATTGAAAACAGCAATAATGGCTAAATTCAAATTAAAGCATCCCATCAATCCTAACAAATCAAGATCAAACCATCACAAAAATCTGAATCAACGCCAGACATTCAAAGATCAACGTCCAAAACTAGCCAATCAGATCTCCGAGCTGAAAATTTAAATTGTACAGTCAGTCACCGCCTACTCCAACAGGTATTGAGGGCTTTCTCCGTACAAAATGGCAATCATAGATCAACCACAAAAAATAAAATAAAATAAAATCACAATACGAATAAGTAACGTGAACAGATAAGCTCGTTTATTTATAAAACTAGAAATGATAAATCAGAAAACGAAACCCTTGGAAAGTAAAGTTTGCTGGAAAAGCTCAAAAGACTCACCATGGCGGAGAGGCACGATTGGAGAAGATCGAGGTCGATTGAACAGAAATATAGAGAGAAGATATAGGGCAATCGGTGTATATATTGCGTTTATTTGTAGAGAGAGAGAATAGAGTTCAGATAACGGAGAGAGACAGACAGAGGAGAACTCTGCAATTCAAGGCCTTTGGCGTTCAGTCAATCGGTGGGTCACACTCTTGTATCCTGATGGTGGTCATACATCGACAACAGCGGAGAAAGAAGGTCTGTCCAATAGGAAGGGAACACGTGTGGATACTTAAATGACAAATTTGCCCTATGTTATTGTTTATTGTATTTCGCTTCCTAACCCCATGCCCAAGAAAGTAAGGAGAATATTTTTATTTTTATTTATTTTTATTTTTTGAGTCCCAACTTGTCTTTTAGGGATATGTTTTGGTAACTAAATTTTTTATTAGTTTTTGGTAATTTTTGGATAAAAGTTACTAATTGATTGGCAATTTTATACATATAGTAAAATAAATGATATTTTTCAACAGTTTTAACAATTTCTTATTGTTTGATAAAATAATGATAATTTTTTAATATAATTTCGTGTCAAATGATTGTTATACTTCTCTCCTCTATAACAATATATAAATATATACACACGATTATACCAGCTCTTTATGATCAAAATAGAAATTTTTGTTTAGCTCCTTTTCCATAAAAAAAAAAATCTAAAGGTGGCAAATGGATTAGTTTTGATTAATTTGAGTTGAGCCATAATGAATTGTGTTTAAACGGGTTGAGACTCGATTTTATTCATTTATTAATGAGTAATTGAACGGGTTTGATATGGGTTATATATCAAGCTTTCGTTTGGTTTGCAATCAAACTCTGAAAATCTTTGAAAAATCTCTAAAAACCTCTAAAAGTTATTCACTTTTTATTTTACTGCACAAATTACGAATCTACAACTTATCCCATTTTATTTCACTTTTTATCACTCCAAACATATCCCAAATCTATAAATTTGGATTCAAAATTAGTTTTTTTTTTTTTTGTGAATTTTAAGTATATTTTTTAACATAATATATTATTAATTAAAGATCATTTGGTAAAGACAAATA
The DNA here is from genome assembly GCA_003260245.2 of Sideroxylon spinosum. NCBI lineage: Eukaryota > Viridiplantae > Streptophyta > Magnoliopsida > Ericales > Sapotaceae > Sideroxylon > Sideroxylon spinosum. Next base: position 20,922,550 of record QLOD02000009.1, read on the forward strand.
ATTAAGGTTGTCAAATTGTTTTTATTTATTTACGAGCCATTTGCATCGCCAAATTTTTTCAAAAAATTTCAAAAAACTTTTCTTTTATATCATATCAACACCAACTTTTGATTTTTTTCTTTTTAATTTTTTTGAAATTCCAAATAGTCCCACTTAAAATAATGTTAGTTCTTTTGTTCTAACCAATAAGTGATATATATATATATATATGATAAATATCATTTATTTTTAGAAATTGAAAAAGGCCAAATTTTTTTTTTTTTGCTTTTTACCAATTCAAAAAGTTTATACTAATTAATGATAGGGCGACCTAACTTTCACTGTGCTTCATGATGAACAGAATTAATGTAGAACTAAATATGTCTGTGCTTCGAGAAAAATCAAACAGCACCTAATATTCATCAATTTGTTATTCATTGAATTGCGTAAAAAAAAAAAACAGAAAATAACTCAATTAGAATAATTTGAAAATATTATCAAATGATAAATTTAAAATGAAAAATTATTAATGTCTATTTTTATTACAACTTTTGGTGTTCTACTCAAGAAGCTAATATCCAATAATTATAATGTAAAATATCAAACTATTCACGCTCAACTCATAGTAATTTGATTAAAAATTTGCTCAAGCTCGAATCAAATGATAAATGAATAGAACCGCAACAAGTTTTTTAAGCTCATTAACCCTGACGAGACTAAATGAAACTACTCGTTCAATTCATTTACACCACCACTAAATACTTGTTTACAGGTTAATCAAGAAAGTTTGGTAGAGGAATTACAAAGCACTTCCATAAAATACCCAAATCAACACAATTCCCAATTTTGAGGGTGGAAGCAGAGCACTGACAGCCAATGTTTTATTTGCCATGGAACTTAAATATTTGAATCTGGGTGGCTCTGGAGTGTTTCAGAAAGAGTATTTTCTAGCTCTAATGGCACTTTTTGCATCATCAAAACATGTAACTTCTAAGCATATTAATAAAGCTATATGGAAGCGGTATCCAAACAAGTCTCAAGACAGCAGCAACTGTGTGTGGCAACAATGGATAAGCAGCAGCAACTCCAAATCCAGTCTCAACAATCAGACCACAGCATCACCTCACCTCCATCACATATGGCAAAGCTTGCAATTCATTTCCAAAATAAATAAACAAATAAACAGAGGAAAGGGTATCTCCTTAGTAGGATCAGGAAAACCACAACCCTGCCGCTGTTTTATGATTAGCTTGATTAGCTTTTTAATATGAACAAGTCTCTCTAACTCGATTGATTTGTTATTTTTTATTTTTTTTCGTTTAGGGAGGAGAGAGAGAGCCAATAGAACTCCTAATTTCAATGTCAATGCATCCTAACATGCAAGTTGATAGACTTCAGCTCTCTAAGTTTCATAAATATATGTTGTGGGAGTGATGGTCTGATAGAAGACAGGGCTGTTTGATTAGCTAAAAACTAATCACAACTCACCAACGTTTCATACTTTTCTTCCAATTAAATTTTATCACATATTACTTTTACATCAAATATTTGAATTTTTATTATACTTTTTAGTCACTTTTTAACCTACTAAGGATAATTCTTGCAGAGTACTCTATTTAACAAGAAGTCAAACTCGTACTCAGAAAAATGATCTAGGAAAAACAAAAAAGCAATCTCTTTAATGGGCAATTATAAATTTTATCAGCAGAATTATGGCAGTGCTTAATTCCTAAGTACTACTAGTTGTCAGATCAACATTTTGTTGGAGTCATTCAATACTGTCTCAGTTTGACATGAGTACGAGTAAAACAAAAAATAGCTTTGTATTCAGGAAGAATCCCCTCGGCTCTCAGTCTTTGCAATTTCCACAAACACCAGCCTTCCGTCTACTATCTGCACAAAGCATCAATACAAAAATTAGCCGAGGACGTTCAGAAAACAATTAAATTAAATTAAATAAAAAATCCTCCTATCAACTAATAACAGAGAAACAATTAACTGAGAAATGCAGACTCATTGACACATCTTTGACGTTATATTATGAAAGTGAATCATGCTCCACATTTGTGTACAATGGGTACCTTAACCAAGCTTAAATTTTAGAATACTCGGCCACTTGGGGTTTATCAGATGGTGAAATGAAAATAAATATAAGGTTTTCTTATTTCTTCTACAGCACTGATGTGCGAAAGGAGAGGAGATCTCAGAGTAGAGAGAGAAGACAGGGACTGCAGAAAATTCAATTACTTTCAATCCATCCAAACACTGTATAAGCCAGTATAACCCTAACCTATGTATTCACTAGTCCTAAATCAAGTGAATAACCAAAATTACATAATTAGAGTAAGAAAATGCGAAATTTACAGAATATAAGGTTTTCTTATTTCTTCTACAGCACTGATGTGCGAAAGGAGGGGAGATCTCAGAGTAGAGAGAGAAGACAGGGACTGCAGAAAATTCAATTACTTTCAATCCATCCAAACACTGTATAAGCCAGTATAACCCTAACCTATGTATCCACTAGTCCTAAATCAAGTGAATAACCAAAATTACATAATTAGAGTAAGAAAATGCGAAATTTACAGAATATTAAAAATAACATAAAGTAAATCCTGAAAAATATGCTTTGCCTAAATCCCTGAAACCCGTCCATGCATCATGCCAAGAATCCCGGTCATACAGAGAATATGTGTTACGGACAAGGATCGAATATCATTTCCATGGGGCATTTTTAGATTAGCTTGGAAACGAAAACTTTCAGAAACATGATGAACATATAGGGAGGGGGGAAATCAAAACAATGGAAACATCAACTAAATTTCATCTATTTGAAGTTTTAAAGCTACTGTGTAAATAATTTAACATGTTTAAGGGTTATTTATCCACGTGATCTAGATAAATTATAATGAAATTTGATAATAAGTGAATATGAATCGAAAATAACCATAAAATGTAAATAATGTTTAAATTTTGAATATACTAATAATTGCTAACTTCAAGAAACTTCAATTATCTCAAAAAAAGTTAGTATTTGTACTAATGCAGCTTAGAGGGCAAGTGGAGGCATCACGAAAACAACTTTTGCCTGGTTGCAACTGTTATTAAAGACTATTTTGTATTGTGTATTATTGTACGTTCTTTTGGATAATCAAAATACAAAATTTCAATACTTGGTTGTATGATTTAATAGAATATAATGAAATTACATAAAAAATTATGAATGAAACAAGAAGCAAGCATTTAATGTTTTCAAATGATAATAGCGAATAAAATAAAGTTTTAATATGATCATTGCAACGAACCATACTTTTATATGTTATTTTATTCGTAATACACTAAGTTGTGGCTAAATATTTTAGTTTGATGTGATTGATTAACGCATGAGTTGATTTGGTTGCTCAATAATCGATCCAGGGCTAGTCATATCAAAGTTGGGAGGTCAGTATAAGCCTTGATGTTGGTCATGCACACTCCAATAGTTTTCCTGTGAGCATGGTATTGGCATGCACACAACTCATCTTTTCCCTTACGCGCAACATTGCTCAAGTGTCTGCATGCACACACCCTTCTCTTCCTCGTGCGCAAGCCTTGTCTCAACCGTATCAGTTGCAAGTTGCTACTTTTTCTGAAAGTCTCGACTCAAATTGAAATTACTGCCCAACTCTACTCATAGCCTATACCTAGTCTAACCACCCATGTCTTATCCTCCTTTTCTTTCCCTTTTCTTCACCTTGAAGCATTGTGGTTATATATATACATATGTATAGGTGGGGAGCTTGAGAAGAATTTTCCACAAAAGAAAAGAGTGAGTTTATTGAGTGAGTATTCTTCATAAATTGAATCTTGAGTTTGCTTCCATTGTGGGATTGGGGTAGAAGGGAGTTGTTCTTCAGGCCTGGTGTAGCGCTAAAGCTTTGGTGTTGATCGTTGTTGATTTGTTTCAAAGTTCTGGCATTCCCGATGATTGTCCGTCGTGTTTTTTTCTTCAACCGAGCAACTCAAGGTAGGGACATTAATTTCTTGCTGCATCCATGATAGATGCATACAGCTATTTTGGTTTTGAAACGTGGCATGATATGTGCGAGATCTTAAAGTTGATATATGTTATATCCATGTACGTTTCAAGGAAAAAGATGGTAAATAGTGTTTTGATAACTTGTTGTCTTGGAAAAAATTAGAAATTGATGATTTGGTTAGCATCAAACATTGTTAAAGACTAAGAATGAATATATACGTTGATTAAAATGCCTAAGAATTGATAAAATTGAGCTTGAAGTGTGAAGGGCAAAACAGAGTATGTTGACTTGCACTTGCAGGTCAGCTATCATACAGACCACTGTTATCAGCCGTTGGCAAAACCCTGATTTTAGCACCACATGCACATGAGAATGGAGGCCCTGTGTGCACGACTTGATTGTGGTCCCCTTGCACACAAGACTTCGTCTCGCAAGCGCATGACCATGATAATTACCTCCCTTGCACACCAATTCTTAGATTGATGTACGCAGCCTGTTGGTTCACCTCACGTGTGCACGAGATATGGTCTCACATGCACACAATAGAGGTCCCCTCCATTTAGTTTCAAATGTTCAAATCATATAAAACATATTATTGCATTGTTATGGATTGATGATGTGACATAATGAGATTGGATAGCATGTTTTGCTAATGATATGACGTGTTACTAATGAGATGCTTACTATGATGAGATCCAAAAAAGAATAATGAAAATATGGTTGATTTTATATTATTTTGGGGATGGTACGTACTATGAAATAAAGGGATTGAAAATTCCTAAACCTATGCAAAGTTTGCCACCATGTCAATATTTGGTCATCGCATCCATTGGACTGAGACCCATAAGATGCCGTCTATTGGTTATCATATCCAATAGGATGTAGACCCACAAAATGCATGATGGTGTATTTGGGGCTGGGCTTGATGGCCAGGAGCCAGTCTTGCAGTGTACCTATCCCACACGTGTGCGGTAAGATGATGATGAATGGATAATTGGTAAATAATTTGGATATGAGATATTGGTTATATAGCAGTTGATATGATAGGGGCTCTACGTATGACAACTTTGTTGGCTAAGTTCATGAACACTTCGTATGAAGAATTTATTACCTAAGTTTATGAGAGAATTTTTCTATGAAACTCAAATTGTCGATATGTAATCTCTATTTTTTGTAAGTGCTTCAAGACCAAAGAATAAGGTCTCGATTTATAGAGCACTCAAGTAATCCAATCTTCATATCATTGTATAGTTTCCTATTTCCAAAATCTTTTAGAAAATCTTTCTATAAAGGATTCCAACCTCCTTGAACATTAGGAGATCTTCCTTAAAGTATTTCTAACCACCTTTGGCATTACCATTCCTCATTGTCGCAACCCAAGTCCTCCTTATCCTTCATCTAATCCTTTTGGAAACTTGAATCAAATTATTCTTATGTGCATTACCTGGTCTATGTTGTACATTGCTAAACATCCTCAAATGACTTGTTTGTACAATAAACAATAAGGGGCATATATAATGGTTAGTCTGCACAAAAGTATAATTTCATGTATTTTATATATATATATATATATATATATGATAATTACCAGAAAATACTGACATAAAAGAACACGATAAGAAGGTCTGCCGAAAGTTAAGAGTCCATAATGAGAGAGAGAGTACCCTGCCATTCATCATCTTGATTGCTCGCTGCGCTTCAACCTCCGACTCATAAGTGACAAATCCAAACCCTTTATGCCTTTGGGTTCTTCGGTCCATAACTAGACTAGCTGCACCACAAGGAATTCAGAAACCATCCAAAGAGAAACGCCAACAACACCATCAAAATTCAACAAAATGTCAACAAATCAAAACACTGAGCAACCCAAAATAATAATAATAATAGTAACAATAATAAAGAATCAAAAGCACCAACTCAAAACTAAACAACCATTACCATTTTTAACCACGCCAAAAGGGGAAAACAGCCTCCTCAATACTTCATTCGTGGTGAAATATGACAGTCCTAAGTAAACGAAAATTCAGAAGGCAGCAAAAGTAGAGGTTTTAGAGTAAGAGAGATAGAGAGAGAGAGAGAGAGAGAGATACTGGATACAAAGAGCTTGGTTTGAAGTCTTCTCGACATCCCGTCTGCATCAGGACTGACCTAGTGTCTCGAATCGAATTTTGTTTGTGCAGATGTTGAGGTCCGCCTCTGAAAAGGGTCGGATCATGCTTCGCTCCAGTTCGAATTCAACCCGAAACTAAAGGGAAAAATTAAGGGGGTCTATGTCTGCCTCATTGTGAAAACTTTTAAATGCCGACAATATAATCATGGGTAAACCTGTATACACTTCATATATGTCTTTTGTGTATTTTATTTTATTTTTTTATTAAAGAGAATTATAAATTTATTTTTCTTTAACTAGTTATTTTTATGTTTAATTTAAAATGATATAATTATTCTTCATAAATAAATAAATAAAAGTGACCAATTTTTCTATTTTAGCTTAGGTATTTTTATTAATTTTACAAATATCCATTATAAATAAAGTATATTTCAAAAAATTATAATAAATAAACTCTCTTTCCTTCCTTTTTTTCTTATGTACATTATTTATTTTTATTCACCCTACCCCCAAAAAATATGAAAGACTTAAAAAATAAAAGAATTTCAAATAATTGATTTGGATGCCTTGATGAATCTAAAATTAACAAATGATCTTTATATTGCTAAAGATCTCAATCATAATCATAGATTCTCCGGACATTGTTAACAAAATCAAATATGAAATTCGACTGAAAACTTCTCAAATTAAAAACATAAAACCTACTTTTACTAATATAGAAATATGTACTTTTTTTTTAAGCTGTATATAAATATGTATTAAGGGTCCATTTGGCATAACGAAAAAATATGATTTGAGAAATTTTTTTGACTTTTGGTGTACGAATACTAAATCACGTTTTTTAGAGATAAATAGTGAAACTCTTTACTTTTGTGTTAACTTTTTAGAGAGAGAAATCATCAGAATAGTTTTTTTTTTCTTTTTTTGTTTCGTCGAAATAATTTTGCGTTAGAATTTTTTAATTTTTACGACAGTTGTTTGAAGAGAGAAACCATCCGATCGGTATTGGAGGTTCCGTCAGAACGGTTTTGTGTCAAAATTTATTAAAAATGCATAAAAAGTTTTTGAGATTTGTAGAAAAATTATTAAAGTTTGTGAAATGTTATCAGAGTTTATAAAAAATTTATTGGGATATATATACATATAAATTTGTAAAAATTTCACGAAATACAAAATGTGCAAAATATGTTAAGGAATTTTAGAGATTTTCAGATATTTTAACGTTTTTACCATTTTTTTTTTTTTTTGCACCAAACAAATCCTAAATAGGGGATTCTAATTCATATATATACCAATTATAGTGTTGACTTGTATATTATGTATGCTTATATAATGAGGATATACCTTTTAAATTTTGTAAACATTTATCCCTTAATCCAAATGCTCTCTTACATACCCAAAAAAAAAAGAGGGAGAGTTGAGGGAAAGTGTGTTAATTTCACTTTATTTGAAGAAATTAGTTTTTAAACAAAATTTTAAAATTATGATGTATATACATATTTTTTACTCATTTCTTTCTTTTTAACAGATGAACACAAAAGAAGGAAAGTTTTCTATCTTAGAAGAAAACAAAATTAAGATAACATTTGATTTGTCTTTTTATTTTTTGTTTTTTGTTTTTGTTTTCTGTGTTAAAAGTATTAAAACAAGAAAACAAAAAATGTTCTATTTTTCTTGTTTTGAATTAAAAACATTCAAAATTACTTTTTGTTATTTTTCATTTCATCTGTAAACTTACTTTTTGTTTTTTAAAACAAATTTTAAAAATATAAGTGACCAAATATATTTAAACTATTTTTTTATTTTTAAAAATATAAAATAAAAAATGAACTAAAAAAAAAAACCAAATCAACCCTAACTCTTTCTTATTTTCTTTATTTCTATTTTTGTCACTCTTAGCAAACGGAGCGAAACCGTTGGAATAAAATAAATTAGATTGTTTTTTCAAATGTACACTATTAAAAGAGAAATTATTTTAGACAATCATATGGAATATATATATTCAAGTGTCCGCATAACTGTAATTTACTTTCGCAGGAGCGGTGCTCTCTCTCTCTTTCTTTCTTTTTTCTCCGAAAAACTTTCTTCTCCTTGTTTCGATCCCTTTAATTTTTTAATTGAAACCAAATGAGAGAAATTTTTGCTCATTTTGCATTCCTTTATTTTTCCATTGAAGCCAAAAAAGAATAATAACAAAAATCATTCCCATTTTAAGGCACACTAACCAACAAATATATTTTTAAAAATAAATAAATTCATTTCTCCGTCGTCTAAATTAGATAGTGATTTTTTTATTAATAAAAATTGTTAACGTGCCACATTTGTTTTTATCAATTGTAAATTTTGGAAACCAAGATCAATCCGTAGAAGTTTAAACAATTACTTAGCGCAAAACCGCCAAATCAAAATTAATAACTTAATTTTAGTCCCATCCATCAACACTTCACTAAGATAACTCTTCCACTCAGCCGAAAATGAAAATGCTTTAAGCCAAATACAAGACGGTTTTGGCATCCAAGATCAATCTGTGAGGTCTAGCAATCAACAATTTTAGCATTAATTGAAAGCTCCTAAGAATCAACTGACAGCATTCAACTTAGTTAGCAGAACACATCTAAAAGGATCCATGCCGCTAATTAAACCATTCAATTTCAAAGATGCAAATTCATAGAGGGAAAGAAAAAAAAAATCAAACGATTGTATTCAATATCTGCATTACACAAACTGAACTAAGCCGATCCAAATTCACAAAGCAAGCAGCGAAATTCCGAGAAATTAACCCCCACTACTATTCATCTAATAATAAAAACCCTAACCCTAGCTCTAACAAACCTAGATATGCGGAGAATAGAGAGAGCCGTTCAAACCCTAGAAGGGCTAAATACAGAACCATCAATAAAAACACCGTTCAAGAGCTAGTGAACTTGGTCACCGCCTTGGTGCCCTCAGAGACGGCGTGCTTGGCCAATTCGCCGGGGAGGACGAGCCTGACTGCGGTCTGGATCTCGCGGGAGGTGATGGTGGGCTTCTTGTTGTACCTAGCGAGCCTCGAAGCCTCCTGAGCTAGCTTCTCGAAGATGTCGTTGATGAAGCTGTTCATGATCCCCATGGCCTTGCTGGATATCCCGATGTCCGGATGAACCTGCTTCAGGACCTTGAAGATGTAGATCTTGTAGGTCTCCACGCTCTTCGCCTTCTTCTTCTTCCTCTTCTCTCCGGCGGCCGCTCCGCCCTCCTTCGGCAGCTTCTTCCCGGCCTTGGGCTTCTTTTCCGCCGGAGCCTTCTCACCCACGGTAGTCTTCTTCTCCTCCGCCGGCTTCTTCTCGGCGGGCTTCTTCTCGGCCTTGGGTGCCATCGGAAAACCTAGAGAGAGGAACTGCGGTTTGGAATCGAGAAGGGGCAAGATTGATAAATAGATAAAACACTTCGAAATCGAATTGAGAAAGGATGGGGGTCGCGATTGATATTATATAAACAGAAACGACGAAGCCTTATTGGGCAATAGAGTTTCACGCGGATAGATGACTTGTCGTTAGTATTATCCGTTCGATTAAAATATTGAAGGCATCTAGTGAATTAACGGATGAGATGTAGTTGGATCTTGCTTTGGGCTAAAATGGAGGGAAAGCTTTGTAATTTGGATTGGCGCCATCGGACCATGTGCTATTGCAGTTTGGTTTCCAAAATAAACGTGGCCCGCTAATTAGAAGGACAAATTTTTATAATTAAAAGGAAAAATCGAATTCTTGTTATTTAAAGTTTAATATGCAGCGTGCAACCTTTTTAAATTAAAAGATAATTTAGTGATAAATTGCAAACTATTAATTAACAAAGATATTTTTAAATTATTTAACTTAACAATATAATATTATATTCAATCTCCGTTTGAAACTCTATAAATCATAATTTCTATAAATTTTTATAAAATTTAATTTTTCCACATATTATAAAAATTACAAGATATTAACTTTTGCTGATTTATACTAATTTTTCACTCTAAACATCCTCTTATTCACCTATCAAGGTTTAATACATTTGATTTATTACGTTAAGTGACCAAGTTAAGATTCAATTTATTATAAGATTTAAAATACTTTCTCTATATTCAACAATTAATAGTTTATTGAGTTATAATCAATATAAATATCCAATATATTCAACTTATTTGTAATAAGTGCATAAATGTATATTGAATCAAATTAAACACGATTCACATCTCAAATGTGTCAAAAAAAAAAAAGAACCCTAATAGATGAAATGCGTAAACTATTATATGAGCTTGGTAGAAAGCATTATTTATGTGCATAAAACTAAATAAATAAATAAATACAATTAAACCCAAATTTATATTGATTTGGTTTGATTTGTTGTAAATTTTTAAAAAATTTTATTTTTTATTTTATTATACGAATTACGAATTTATAAGTTATCTTATTTTTTATCACTACACTCAATATGTGATGAATGAGGTAAGATACGCATTTAGCTGAGCTATGTTTAGCTAATTTCTTAATCGAACTACTGAAATTGTGCATCTTCGTGGAGTCTAGACAAATACCTGAATTATAAATCTTAGCGCATGACATAGTTAGGCAACTACCCTTTTTTTTTTTTTTTTTTTTTGGTCATGAAAAGATCAATTTGTTGATCTCACCAATCAAATTTATTCTTTTAATTGAAAGAGAGAGAAATGGGTAATCTATTGCCATCATCTTTTGGTTTTGGGGCAGTTAATAATTTACCTTTCATAGTTTATAAAAAAATTGCGGTGATAATTTTAACCAAAAAACCATGAACACGCCTACAATGGTTTCAGTCTTTATATATACAATAGTTGCTATTGGACTTTTCACAAATTTGTCTTTTTTAAATTGACTTAAATGGATACAAATCTAAGTAATAATTGAACACTCTAATAAAAAAAAAAAAAAACCCATATATTGACTACCAACTTAATTTATAAACCTATTTACTCTTGTTTATAAGAGAAAAATACACAATAAGAATGCAAGCCCAAAATGTAACACATGGGTAGAACTCAAGTCGTTAAAATAATTATTTTAATATCAAGCTTTATTTTCAGTCTAAATTTGCATCGTAAGCATTCCAAAATGTTTAAAAATATGATTTAGAAAATTTTTTATCAACTTATGTGTCAAATTTTGAATCGATTCAAATTCAAGTCGTAAAATAATGTTTTTATCTAAAATTTCACACCAACCGATTCAAATTTCACACCAATCTAAAATAAGATTGTAAAATACTTGTTTTAACCATGATTTCATTTTCCATCCAGATTTACATTCTATATATTACTTATTCTGCATCATTCATTCCCCAATCAAACATAACTATAGCATATTCCATCCGCTTGCCGTGGTGAATGCGGATTCTCTTGCTGATTTTTCCAACTTTTAAGTAGAAAAAGTTGTATCACGACTTGACTCTGGTTTTTTTCCGACTAATTAAGATAGAAAAAGTTGTATCACGTCGAGAAGTCTCTCATTGATGGTCTATTAATTGGTCACGATTGAATTCTTCCTTAATTCAGTTATAAGAATCATGGGCAGAGGGGCAACAACCCTCTATTATGTAAAACTTATATTGTTGGGTAAAAAATATTGGTGGTAAAATTTTTAATAAAAAACTATTAACTTTTAGTTTTTAAATGTTTGATAAATCATCAATTTTTATCACTTTTTTACTCTGCTATAGTAATTTTTCAGCTCAAAAGTTATAAAAAAATTGTTAAAAATTATCAAAAATTGTTAAAAAATACTAAAAGTTATAAAAAAATTATCAAATAGTCAAAAGTTATAAAAAGTTGTTAAAAATTACTACTTAGTTCACTAAATACATCAAAAATTACAATTAATAAATTTTAACAAAAAAATTATCAAAAATTACTAATATTTGTGCCTCTATAAATGCCCATGATAGAGTAGTAACTAGGGTGCACAGGCGGCAATCCCGCCGGATTTGCCCATCGTTATAGTATTTTTGGGCTCGTTTGTTTTAATAGATTATTTGAAATCGGCTTGAAATTTTTTCAGATCTAATAATTATCTACTATATAATTATAAATATTAAAAATATAATTTTATTAGTTTATATATCATAAAAATTAAAAAATATACAAACAATATTAAGTATTAAACAAAAATATGAAATAATAAGTATTTTATTTTTTTATTAAATTATGGCATAGATATTACAGTTTTGTTTTAACTATTTTTTAATTATGTAAGTTATGAATAATAAAAAATTAATTTATGTTTAAATAAGCTTAATCGAGCATGCTTGAAATTCAATTATTAAATTTTTGCCCGGATCCCATAAAAAACCAGCCCTGGTGATTTGTCCACCACAATTAAGTACCATGGATTAAGTTAATTTTCTTTGGGATGAGGGAACTTGAAGTTTAAAACACAATATTGAAAATCTAAAATTGAATTTGAACTCTTAAATTTATGTGAAATTTCATTTAATAGTTAAAGTTGAAATATTTTTATTCATCAAAAAACTTTTATAAGAATTCAAAAAATTAAAAATACAACTTCAATTTTTAAAATTGTATCTCAATTCCCCCTCAATTTTCCGCATATTTCTTAAAATAGATGTCTGTGTTTGATTTTGTTCACTTTTGCATTTTTAGTATTTTGGAAGTTTGAATAAATATTTATCAGCAAGTTTTATATCATTTTAACAAATTTTGAATCGATATAAATTCAAATCGTGAAATGAATCGATATAAACTCAAATCGTGAAGTGATTGTATTAACCTGAAACTCATTTTTTACTTAAATTCATATTATGGGCCTCTCGTAAGGTTAAGAAAGTATACTTAATTAGTAAGTTTTATACCAATTTTGTAAATTTTACACCAATCCAAAAATGAGATAGTAAAATAAACATTTTAACCTTATGTCTATTTTTAATATAAATTCATGTTGTGGGCATCCCATGGGCATCCCAAAAGGTGACAATATTACTTAGCAAATTGCGTATCGTTTTTGCAAATTTCAAACTAGTTTGAACTTGTTCCATGTACAAAAAGAAAAGAGGGAAACACTAAGATTTATAATAATTCGGCTCTTTTTGTACTTATGTTCACTTTCGTCAATTTTCAATATTATTACATCGAAAATTATAATATATTCAACTAACTCAAATTTAAATATCTACAATCCTTTTCCAAATAGTTTTCTTTTCACCCATTTTATCTTACACTCAACCTCTCATTTATACACATGGAGGGAGAATCTCAATAAAAATACGCCATTAAATAAGGAATAATAATAATAGTAACTGGCAAAATTAAGTACCATCGATTAAGTTAATTTTTCTTCCAGCCGTTTGTTCCAAGCACCAAAAACAAAGACGAAAGAAAGACAGAATTAAGACCGAGTTGAGATATGATGGTGCCAAGCCAATCAATTCCAAACATAACAATATAGGGTTTTAAGCTCCAAAGAAGAAGGTTTTTATTCGATAAAGTTTGTCTCTTTTCTCCATTTATATCAGTTATCAAAAATATCAAACTGAAAGCACAACAGAAAGTGATACAAAGAATTAACTTAGCTGCTGATGAAGATGCGTAATTAAACTGCATGTTAAAACCTCGATCATCTCATGGAAGATGCATTGCCAAAGGATATTTAGTTGCCCGAAATTAAACCGGAGCATGTGATCACGGCTTCAAACGACCAACATCAACTTCTTGCCGATCCTCTTCCTCCTCCTCCTCATCTTTGCCTCTCTCTGCTGCTGGAATTCCACCTCGATTAGAGAATCCGATGGGAAATTTGCAGCTGGAACCCAGATGGGAAGATGATCCCTAAGAAAGAATATGTTTAGTTTAATTCAAATGGCATATGGGTTTTTCTTTTTTGGGTTAGTGGAGAGAGAAGAAGGGATCTTCTCAGCATATACTCCAACCATTAGTAACTTGGGTTGCCCATTATTTTTCTTTCCGTCATCACCTTTTAATTTGTTGTTTCTGTGTTGTAAAGCATATAATGGGACCTCCAGTTTTAATTATATTCCTATTCTTCCGTTTTTTCTACCAAAAATTGGCAGTGATCTGATTCATCTGGTGCGGCAAACACATGCGTACTCGTAGCTAGCTAAATTATACATGAGAGTTGAATCGGTATCAAATTAGTTAAAAATTGCTTATTGCATTATTACAAAAATACATAAATATTACAATTTTTAGGTATGATGTTTCACTTTTTTTCTTGGTCACAAAAACATGATTGATTTAGGTAAGATTATAAATCGTCTATTTTCGATTACATTTTACAACCATTATAAAAAAAAACTTACAAAAATCATACACTACAAGTATGACCTTTTATGGTAAAAACTAAGAAAAAAAAATTTGTGTGATCTTTTATGAATTTTGATTTTACATTTTTTGAAAACCCATACTCAAATATAAACAAATTGATCACGCTAAAAAAATGGGTTAATTTTAAAAATAATAAAAATCCATGTGACAACTTACTATCATGCCATCATGGCACTGTGTGACGTCTTGCTATCATCGTAAGCTTATATATTTGGTTTTTTTTGTTTCTGTTCAGATCGAACTCATGTCATTCCTATAAAAGTTAGTGCAATTAATCGCTAGTCTAAGCTATTATTTATCTAAGCTATTATTTACATATACATTTTGCATATTAATATATATGAACAGATTTTTATTACTTTTGCCAACCAATTACTAGCTAAAAGTTACACTTTTCCGATCAGTCGGTTAGGAAAAAATTATAAATATTTATTTTTATTTAATTATTTCAATTTTTGTAATAATTTAAAATTATAACCAATATATAGAATCATATGAATATTTAATAAATAATTTATAAATATCTATCATATTTAGTTAAAATTTATCTTAACTTTTTCTCTTATGTTCTTGTAATTTTTGTATATAGTACATATTTAATCACAACTCACTATTTATAATATAATTTTCTTTATTCTGTATTATATTTTTAAAAATAATTAGGCCCCATTTAATTTTAGTTTTAAAGAATTATTGTTCAAAACAAAATTTTTGAAAACTATTTTAAGAGTTGATTTGTAAATACAAAAAATATTTTCAATGATTATATTTGAAAATTAGTTTCAAAAAAACAAAATTATTTGAGAGAAATATAGAGAAAGAAATAACAATATTATCTCTAATTCTTTAATCTCGCTTTCTTTAGATATGATTTTCCTCACTATTTGATATTGGTTTTTTTTTTCTAGAGATAGTTTTTATTAATCTTTTATCTCGATTTTTTCTTGAGATGGTTTCACTAATCTTTTATCTCAATTTTTTGTACAAATAGTTTTCACTGATATTTTATCTCAGTTTAAATACAAACACAGTTTTAATAAAATTGAGATAAAAAACATAAAAGTAACTTTTTATATTTGTTTTTTAATTAGACTGAGATAAAAAAATTTAGCTTACAAATACTTATCACGTTTTTTCTAAAACCGTGCTTTTTATAAATTTTTTAGTGTGATCTTTATGAATTATTGTAGTAGTGTCGATTTAACTGGTATTATAATATACTTTATTTGGAGCAACTGTCTTTTTTATAGCCTTATATGTACACTTGTATTAATGATAAAAAATTACTAATAAAATTTAAAAACTTATATTTTCCTGTCTTGTATTACGAAACTGTATATTAGGCATGAAAGTAAATAGAATGAAAAATCATAAAGATAACTGTTATTTTTTTTTACATAAATTTAGAATTAAAGAGTAAGTGTTACGTTTGTGAGTTAGTTATGAGAGTAACTATTAAATTTTATTTTCAAATAAAATTAAAGTTAATAAGAGATCAATGCGTTTGGCGTGAAGATAAATGGAGAGAAAAAATTATAAGGGTATCCATTAATTTTTTTTTTTTATCATATTTGCTTTTCATGTACTAATCTAATAAATAGAGAAAATGTGAGGGACTGCGAGGGATCTGCCTGTGAGGGAATCTGCCTACGGGAGAGTGAAGCAGAGAAGCAATACCTTCTGTCTCACATCGCCTGAGTGGTGGAAGGAAGTGGCATATATGTAATGTTCGACATCAATATAGTACAACACATTTTAAAGCTGTGAGGGTACTGAGTTCAGTGAAAACTCCGGGGATTAAGCATGCTCTAATGGGAGCAGTATTAGGATGGGTAATCTCCTCGAAAGTAACTTACCAAGCCCAAAACGGATAATATTGTACTACATAGATCCAAATCGTTATAGAAAATAATGGAGCATTTAGATGCACAAAAAAGTAAAACTTTGCTCTAAAATTTGAAGTGTGGCACTTTAGTTGGTAGTTGACCATTTGATAAAAAATTATGGAAGTTGGGGAAAATAAAATTAAAAAAAAATTAAAGAAATTTAGTAAAAGTTGAAATTAAGAAAATTGGGAGAAGTTAATTTTACGTTCATTGGAAAAAATTGTAAAATTTTAAAAAAAGTCAGTTGTTATTGTTATTATTATTATAATTATTATAATTATAATTATAATAATTATTATTATTATTCTTTTTTGGGTGAGTCGAACGCCACTTAAGGAACACCAAGACCGACAAAGGGGCTACAATCGAGCATTGACTGCAGCGGCTGCAGTCCGAACAAACGGCGTCATTTTGCCTAAAAAACTCATTAATCTGATAGCTTTTGTTGGATAAAAAGGCTGAGGGTAGTGTAAAAGAAAATTATAAATAAAATAATTAATTTTTATTTAATTAAGATAGAAAATAAAATAAAAAAATCGTTTTAATATGATTAAGTTACTTTTAGCAACTTTTTGGTATTTGGTAAAACAAATATAAATTTTTAGTAACGTTTGATAAATTTTTGTTTGTTTGATAAAAATTTTTGAAACTTTTGAATTGAGTTAAAGTAAAATAACATTATACTTTTCACTAACTCAGTACAAAAATTGATGTGTTAGTAACTTGCCACATAAAATTATTAACAACATAAAATAAAAAATACTTTTAATATAATTAAGGATGTGTTTGGAGTGATAAAAAAGTTAGATAAAATGAGATAAAGTGAAATAAATTGTGAGTTCGTAACTCATTTAGTGAGTTAAAAAATGAATAACTTTTAGAGTTTTTCAGTATTTTTCACATTTTATAGAGTTTATCTCACTCTAAACGGAACCTAAGTAACTTTTGACAAATTTTAGGTTCTAGGTAAAACAAATAAAAATAAATAAAAATATTTATTTTTTATAAATAATTAAATTTCAATATGCTTGTTTTTTATTTTAATTTAATTTATAACATTTTTTTTTTTGTGTGTGTCAACTAAACTCAAGTGCTTTTGTTAAAATTTGTAAAGGTTATTTTATGAATGATAATTATATTTATTCAAATTATATATGTAAGAAAAAAATTTATTTTTTAAAAAAAATAAGAATTTGCAATTTAACTTAAATTTAGTTTGGAGGACAAAAAAGATAAAATTAGTAAACACAAATTGTTTGTACAAGAGTTGTTAATAATCTTAAATGGGAGGTTACTACCAACATATCAATTTTTTTTATTGAGTTGGCAAAAGATATAATGGTTATTTAACTTTAAGCTAATCAAAAGTTTCAAAAATTTTTACCAAACACACAAAAAATCACTAAATGTTATTAAAAATTTATATTTGTTTTACTAAATACAAAAAAGTTACTAAGGGGTTGTTTGGCAAATCAAAACCTATTAACTTTTTCTACTTTATTCCAATTAAATTTTACAACATATTACTTGTACATCAAATTTTTATATTTTTGTTGTACTTTCGACTAACTTTTTATCAATCAAACAACCCTTAAAAGTTATTTAATCATATTAAAAATATTATTTTATTTTATTTTAATTTCTAACTTAATTAAATAAAAATTAATTATTTTTATTTATAATTGCCTTTTTATCCAACAAAAGCCATGGTTTTTGGATAAAACGATACCGTTTGTCTCGACTGCAGCGGCTGCAGTCAATGCTCGACTGTAACCCCTCTTGCCCCAGTTGCACGTGCTTTTATGCTAGCAACCCAAGTATGCCTAGTCAACTGGGGACACAATCGATTGTTCAACCACTTCCCCGTTGAATCGGTTCAATCAGTGGATCTAATTCTACCCATGTTCACATAAGAAAGCAATTAATTTTAGTCAATATTTAGACAATTATACTTTGACTCCTTAAATACATTCTTTATTTTGAAACGTTACTAACTCTTAAACTCTTTCCATTAATTTTAACTCTAACTCTATTAATATTTGTTGGAAAGATAAATGTATCCTCAACTCTTTTAAGAATCACAAATAAACACTTTTCCCTTTCTCTATGTTAAAATTATATAAAAATATACATACATAGTGATATACACTCGTCCCAAACTCCATTTGAAATAACGCTAGGGTTTGTGCGAGTTCATCATGTGAGTTCATCACTTTCAATTTTGATGGATCTTATTTTAATCTTGAAGATCATATCTTCTCCATAATTCAAGGTATTCGATGGTTCAACTCAAGAAGAGGTGATTGATAACTCCAACAAACTCAGTTATTTCTTTTGATTATCCTCTTGCCCTCAGATATTTACCATATTTTGTGATGAATTTGCATCACGTCTTTTAGCTATTATTTCAATTGAGCTTATCACCTTGCCTCCACTGTGTAAAATATTAGGTTCATCCACATCTCTCAAGGTAATGGTTCAGGTCAAAGAATTGGAACTTCCTAGTAGTTTGATTTAAAATTTTAGAGATTGAGCTAAGTGTTTTGAAAACCCTAAATTTTTTTTTTGTTAGTCCAGGCACAACAACATCAAAAAAATTGGGGTTGTTTGTGATTTAATAATTTAATTCACCCTTGATTTATTTCAGATTTGATAGATGGGGTTAGGTTTGTTTGCAATGTTGAGTTTTTGATTTTAGAACTGAATTGGACGAGTTTTTTTACAAAGGAAAAATTTAGCCATTCACTTTCTTTTCTCCGCTAGCTGCTATCCGCTGAAAATAAAAAGATTGCAGATTGTAGAGAGAAATGGAGAGAGAGAGAGAGAGAGAGAAATGGAGACAACGTGGGCAGTGCCGGTGTAATAATCCATATTTTTAATTTTTAATTTTTTAGTTTATAATTTTTGACATATATATTAAAGTAAGATATACATATACATATATATATATATACACGGATATGGGCAGTGCCGGTGTAATAATCCATATTTTTAATTTTAATTTATAATTATTAAATTTTAATTTATAAATTTTAACATATATATACATATATATTAAAATAAGATATATATATATATATATATATATATATATAATATGAGAGGAAGCTATTTTCCTGTTGATGATGGGATTTTGTCCCATGTGGCACAAGAGAGCGATAGAGAGACACGGCTGTATCTATCCAACATACAGAAAGAGAAAACACAAAACGCCAACCGGCAAACATTGCACACATATACCCTTTGGCTACGTTTGTTTGCTGGCATAAAAAATGGAGGATAAGTAATGCTGTGGGATTAGTAATACTGTGATGTGATAGATGGAGGATGAGTAATACTGTGATGTGATAGGGGATAAGTAATACTGTGTTTGATGTGTATAAAGAAGGAAGGTATAAAAAATGGGATAAATATATGAAATGACTATATTACCCTTACAAACAAAAAAATGATTTCCAATTGGAGCTCTTCAAACTAATTGGTACTCAACATTTCAGTGGGTTACTGTTCAACTTTTCATCAAATTTCAATTTCAAATCAAATAATTTTTAAAAATTACTATATTAATTATAAAATTTTAATTATCTTAATATTTATTTTTATATTCGTAATTGAATTATACAAATAAATTAATAACCATAGGTACACATCTAATTCTTAAATAAAAATAGAAACAACAATCAATATAATAAAACAAAACAGTCTTTTAATATGTCTCTCTCACAAACTAAAATCTAACGAGTAAAATTATTTTTCCTTTCATTTAACAATTGACATCATTTTACATTTTTAATTTCCTATTAAATTCTTATTTTAGTGAACGCCAATACCATCTATCTCATAAAATGATTTAGTCATTTTAAATTTTATCATATTTTAATGATAGAGATTTTACGTAAATCAAAACTAAAAATTTAAAATTTGTCCAATTATGATTTTTAAAAGGTTGAAACTTTTAATTTGTGTATTTTTATTATAGCTTTTATCAAAAAGCCAATTAGAGAGGAAAAAACCAAAATATATGTAATAGTTACTATGGACTATAATATAAAAAAAAAATTACAACCAATAAATTATTATAAATTTTATTCAAAATACTACAGCCACATGTAATTGCTATCTAGGACGAATCTTCAACCCCTCAGCAAACCATAAAAGCAACTTTCTATCCAGCTGGCAAATAAACTAGTCGAAAGCAAAACCAAAAACAAAAACAACAAAAAGCCATTATAAACCATAATCATAGACTTCCCTCAATCTCTCCAATTCTCCTGGGAAAAAAAATGGAGAAGGTCGGTGTACTGATGATGTATCCATACAATTCGTACCCGGTGGAAGAGCTGGACAAGCCCTTCAACCTCTTCCGCATCTGGGAAACCCCTCAGAATAAGGAGTTCCTCAAAGAGAACTCTTCTTCAACATTTCAGTACTCAACATCAGTTTGTCAACCAAAAAAATAAAAAATAAAAAACACAGCAATAGCAAACCAAAATTCAGCTGATAATAACCGTCCATCTCTATGGTAAAACAAGTCAACAAACCATTCTTTTGATTTTGGGTCTGGCCACTGTACCATTTCTTTATCTTAATACAAAATTAGAAAAATTAA
>QLOD02000009.1:20943602-20985849 GCA_003260245.2 Sideroxylon spinosum
AAGATTAAAAAAGTTACACACAGAGATGTTTAATTTTTGGGTATATAATGACTGGAGATACCTTCGCTAAGCTGCACTAGCGATGTAGAGATTGATTCGAGCTGTACTGGCGATACGGCGGCTACTGAAGTGGCGATCGATGGCAACGAGGTGGCGTATGACTGAGCAAACAACGAAAGGAATGAGCAAAAATCTAGGGTTTGGGGAAATAAGGACACGCAGAATTGAAAGGAGTTTTTTCGGAGGCAGTTTATATAAAGAACAACAAAGAAAAATCTTCAAACTTACCGGATGCTATATGAATGAACTTCCATGTACCCAGAGCCTCGCTGAGTTGGTTTATATACACCAGGAAGGGAATATATTCTCTGATACACTTTCGGCGATGGAGACTTCTCGACTGCGTTAATGGCTAAAAGAGAGCTGCAGATAGAAGCCGTTTGCAGAGAGAGAAACTCGTCTGTGTTTGGTCAGTGTTCACGTGATGGGGGTAAATTGGTAATTTACCCCTTCATCCCCCACCTCTTCACTATATATACCAGGGGGTATGGGTTTAGTTATCCACCAAGTTTGGTGGATAACTCATCCGGTGGATAGCTTATCCCAAGTTTTATTTTTTCCACCAAACACTGGATAATGGGTCCCACTGGATAACTAATCCAATCCTCCACCTTTAATCTCACAATCAAACACAGCCTTTGTGTATGGAACCAATGAGGAGAGATTGAGGGCGAAAAAAGAAAACCCATATATAAAAAAAAAAAAATTATTTGTTGGGCGAGGGCTGAGAGAGAGATTTTGTTTGCGTCTGTAAAAATTTTGAAATTTTAAGATATAAAAAAGTTTTTAAAATATTAAAAAAATAAAAGTTAGAAAAATAAATTATTTTGAAATGATTGTTGAATGTTTTAATTGAAATTTTAAAAACTTTTAGAATTTTATAAATATTTTTATAAAAATTGCATTAGTAGAGTTTTATGAAATTGGATTTTTTAAAAACTTTGAGTTTTTTTTGGAGTTTTCAAAGAATCAAATATCTTTTTTTTACATGCCAAATT
This sequence comes from Sideroxylon spinosum, assembly GCA_003260245.2. Taxonomy (NCBI): domain Eukaryota; kingdom Viridiplantae; phylum Streptophyta; class Magnoliopsida; order Ericales; family Sapotaceae; genus Sideroxylon; species Sideroxylon spinosum. The sequence goes on from QLOD02000009.1 coordinate 20,944,661, forward strand.
ATATTTTTTTTAAGTTTTTTTTTAACTTACAATTTAAAATTTAATTTATTTAAATTTATTAAAAATTTTAAATTTTTGATATTTTTAATCGCTGAATTTGCTCAATTAGTGGGATTATTTTTCTTTTTAATGTGTTTATTTTTATTTTACAACGAATTTTGGTAAATTTTTTTAAAAAATTGAACTGATATTTGTATCAAAAAAATGAAAACTTTTGAAGTTTTTTTGGAGTTTTTTTAGTTTTTTCCATTTCACACCAAATTATATTTTTGTTGCTTGTGAGAGTTTTTTTTTATTTTTTTTACTTACAATTTTAATTTTAATATGTTTAATACTGAGATTTTAAATACATATATTTTTACATTCTTTGAATTTACTAAAAATTTTAAAAAATTATTTGTTGGGGGAGGGCTGAGAGAGAGAGATTTTGTTTGTGTGTGTAAAAATTTTCAAATTTTGGAATGTAAAATTTTTTTAAAACATTAAAAAAAATACAAGTTAGAAAGGTAAATTATTTTGAAATGATGGTTGAATATTTTAGTTAAAATTTTAAAAACTTTCAGAGTTTTATAAATATTTTTCTTAAAATTGGATTGGTAGAGTTTTATGAAATTGGATTTTTTAAAAACTTTGAGTTTTTTTTTTAAAGTTTTCTAAGTTTCAAACACCTTTTTTTTACACACCAAATTATATTTTTTTTTAGATTTTTAAGAGTTTTTTTTTAACTTACAATTTTAATTTTAATATGTTTAATACTTAAATTTAAATATATACATTTTTTCATTCTTTTAATTTGTTAAAAAATTTAAATTTGTGATATTTTTGATCGTTGCATTTGCTCAATTACTGGGATTATTTTTCTTTTTAATGTGTTTATTTTTATTTTCCAACAAATTTTGACAAATTTTTTTAAAAAGTTGGAGTGGTATTTGTACCAAAAAAGTTTCATAATATCCCAAAAATCTTTAATTTCTCAACTAAAATTTTGCTATGTTCCAATAAATTTTGACAGAGTTTTTAAAAAGTCATACTGATATTTGTACCAAAAAAGTGAAAACATTTAAAGTTTTTTTAGTTTTAAACGCTCCCTTTCACACCAAATTATATTTTTCTTTTTTTTGAGAGTTTTTTTTATTTTTTTTACTTACAATTTTAATTTTAATGTGTTTAATACTGAAATTTTAATGTGTTTAATACTTTTTTACATTTTTTGAATTTACTAAAAATTTTAAATTTGGGTTATTTTTAATCGTTAAATTTACTCAATGGCCAAGATTATTTTTATTTTTTTCCACTTTAGTTGTCTTTTTGCCACTAACTTAGTATATTTTAAATAGTGATTTTTACTTTTATAAGTTATTTTTATAGTTTTTCACTCAGGTTTACGTTATAAATTTAAATTTAAACTATTTACACATGAAATTATAATTATGTGTCTTCAGACACATGTAATTTCTAGTATATATATATACGGATACGCGGCAAAGATACAACGCCTCATCAATTCTTCACTTGCCAGCCAATGTGGGCTACTCATGTAGCTCGGATGCGTAATACTTTTAGCCTGGTGGGTAGCCTTTTTAGGCTAGCTCGGCACGTGGCAGGGTGTATGAATATAGAAGGTGGGTGAGGGGTGTTGTGCACTGGCAAATGAGAACCAAGGATATAAAAAACCAAAAAAGAGAGAGAAAGTAAAGAATAGGAGCGATTTGATATTTTTGATATCGTGATTGTCTTGACAATATTGGATTAGAATACTTCTCCTCAAGAAGAGAGATACAAAAGAACAAAATTTTAAATTTCGAAATTTTTTCGTCTTTTAGATAAGGAATTGGTATATTATATATACTTTTTGTATTGTTTCTTTGAATAGAGAATGACTGCGAAAATAAATTTGGCCTATTTTAAAAGCAATGTTAAGTTTTTGAATCAAGCCTAATTTTTCTTTGGGCAAAGAAATAAACAACAATAAGGAAATTTTAGGTTGACGTTGTTTATTACTTGGTGCCTGCAACTCTTCCGTGTTCGTCGATTTTATGTTCTTTTATTTTTAAATATTATAAAATAATAATCTATATATATAAATTTAATAGAGATTCAAGTGTGAGTTAAATTTTATATAATATTAAATTATTATGAAGTTTTATAACTGAATTTTTCGGTGGCTCTAAAATTTTGATTAGACTTTTTTTTTTAATTTGCTATTCAATGCTGAGATATGCTATAATATGTTAGGTGATCATAACAAGTAATAATTTAAAATATTAAACTTACACAGGGTCAAGTAATTGTACCCGTGGACTAGTAATCCACAACGACGACGAAAATGGTAAGGCTCATCATGACCTTTAGACTCGGATCTATAAGCGACGACGTATGAGTGTTCACGACCCATATACATACATACGAATTGACAATGACTTGGGCTACTGCTGTAATTGTGGGACAGTCTTACAGAGTATCATTATCCACTTTGGGAAAACAAAATAATGAATAAAAAAGACTAACAAGAGAAATAAATTTTATGAGTTAACATTGTCTTATTCTGCTATGTGCTGATGTATTCGATGTTTTCTTGCTATATTCACTGCTTTTGCATAATTCCTAAAATGCAATATAAAAAGCATAATTCTATACATTACGAGTATGAGTGGTTTGGTGCTCACATCCTTACAGACGGTGTTGCATATGCAGAGCTCGAGACTTAGGAGAGCCGGCACAACATTTTTTGAAACTCTACAATTTTGTTGAGTAGTTTTTTTATGTTTTAAATTTGATAATCTTAGAAGTTTATGAATATAGAAATCTCACTTTACAAATAAATAAAACTTTTGTTATTTAGTTTTTATTTAAATCTAGGTGTATATTTTATTAATAAAATAATCATTTCTATTATTTACATTGATGAATAGAAGGAACAATAGTTCTGAAAAGTAAATAGTGAGACTAATAAATCCAATGCGGTTAAATTTTACATTCTAAACTCACTTATCAGAATCTTGAAATTTTGGGGTGTGACAGCCGGAGCCTCTGACTAGCGATGTATTATGTCACTTGCGATTGATGTTGCCACATTGATGTATATATATTTGTATATAATAAAGATAAAAATGGAATATTAAATTATTTTTTGGTTGACGTCATCATTTTAACTGCAACACTTAACAACTTTTTAAAATAAAGGAATATTTATAAATTTTAAATGTTGAGAGATTTATATGTAATAACCTAAATATTTGTAGGGTTGATTTACCCTTAATTTGAAGCTTGTATTTATGGTTTTAAAATAAAATTTATACAAATATTATAACAAAATAATATATTAAGTAGTGACAATTCTTTCGTTTTGTTAAAGTTATTTGCAAACTAGAGGCGCAAATTATGTGTATTAAACTTGTATTTTATTTTAGTTAAAATAAAATCATAAAAAATAGTAAAATTGACTCAAATAATAAACAATTAATAGTTAAAATTATTTAAATAAGAACTGATTAAGGAGCATTTAAAAAAAAAGTTACAAAATTATTGGATAATTAGAGGTTATGTAAAGAATATAAAGATATAAATAGATGAAATTCTTAATAATGTGGTACTTAAAAAATAAGTTACTTTTTAATTCCACTGAAATTGTAGATAATTATAAGGAGCTTAAATATATTATAGGAACCAGAAAAGTTTCACAAAAAAAAGACTTCATAAACTTCTAAACTTCACAATTACCCCAAGTGTTTACTTTGTAATAGTATAAATAGATTCATTTATGGATTAACTTATTTGTACTTCACAAATAATTTATTACACTCCAATTTATCTTTTCATTAAGTGAAATTACAATTATCACCTTTTCGTGGCTAGCTATCCTTATACATAATATGAAATGACATAATTGCCATTCATTAAAAAATATTTACAGATTTGAAGAAGCACCCTTAGACCTATAAAAGAATAGAAATTTATTTTTAAAGACTAAAATAAAATTTATTTATATTTTTAATAATTTAATAAATAAAAAATTAATTTATTTTGTTCCTTTTGTTTACAAATTTTTGTTATTTTAACTTTTGTCATCATTATTAAACAATTTAGGAAGTTTCTATACAATCCTTTAATTCTCGTAGTGGAGTAATTTATTTTAAAAAATAGTGCATTGAAATAAACTGCAAGAAAAATATAAAATTTAAAATAAATAAATTATAAATGATTTGTAAGAAATAAATATCTAGATGATAAAAATAATAAAATTTTGTAAATAAATTGAAATGAAATAAGTTATTTTCTTATTTTCTTACACCGCTTGATTGGTAGTAACTTCTAGGATTCAAGCAAATAGTGGAGGGTTTCAAGCCATCTTTGTCATCAGAGTATTTGTCCAATCACACCATGAGTGTTTTTACAGGTGGTCGGACACATTGTTAAAGGACTTTATTGGATTTTTGACACTTCACTATAAAATAAATTAAAAATTAGTTTAATATGATTGCTAAAATATAAACAAAAATAAAATTAATTTTTATTCTTTTAATTTTTTTTCTTACATAAAAATTACAAGCATGAAAATAAGGCAAGTTATAAATTAATTTAAATTTCTAATTGTCCTTTATCTTTACTAAGTTTTCTCATCAATCCTAAATTCAAAATAGAATCAGTTAATTTTTTTCTCACAATTTATGTGCAAAAAATAAATAAAAGTACTAAAAAATATGTAACTAGGAAAATTAAGGAACTGAAAAAATTAACTTTTAAGTATTTAAACAAATTTATCACTTAAATCACAAGTATCTTTCTTTTGAAAAATTAATTTGAATTTTTTATAATTAAAAAATCTAAAAAAACAACTAGAATTAGAATTGTTATCATAGTAAAGTAATCATTTGTATAAGTAAATTTTTTAAAGAAACAAAATTAGATTGTAATTATCTATCCATGTATTAAAATGTCTAAAAAAATTGATAAATTTCTTTTTGTATTTATTTTTTGAAAATAATTTATAGTAAAAAATAAAGCTATTGTAATATTATAATTATGTTTAGATTAAAGTTTTTATAAGAACTTTGACGACATTAAAATTATACAAAACCTATGTGAAAAAAATATGAGTAATTGTGTAATTTTAGTCAACTAAAAAAAAAAAAAAGTAAAATGAAATGTAAGAATTTTATTGGTAAGGTGCAAATAAAGCCAAACTAGATTTGGCATTGACCACAATCTTGCTTTTAGTTTTGAAGGGTGTGTGGTCACGTAATATATTTAATAACCTAGGGTATTCAGGTCAGTTTGCGCGTACCTTAATTAATTATTGGGATTCTGAAATTAATAATCGAGTAAACCCTTTAGTGATCTTGAGAAAATTCGAACTAGTGATTACTGGAAAACAAGTTCAGGATCTTGTTAATTGAGTTAAATATCAGGATTTATATAAAAGTTATTAAAAAATAACTCATACTATTAATACATATATGTAAAATATGGAGATAGTCTATAGATAATAACAATTTTTTTAATTTAAGTCATAGTCAAAGTTGAAATCCATAAAATTTAAATAAATTGTTTTAGTACGTACGTACGGTTTTTATATTCTTGAAGTGCATGATGAAGCTAATTAATTTGTTTCCAAAAATATACAAAATTAGCACTAATAATAATCCATTAATCGGTCAAATGAACTGGCAATTATTTTATTAATTAATATCCATCTGTCAGTTGATTTCCCAGTCCGATTTCATTAAACAAGGGACGGTCCAATCCCATCCCTAATGGATTTAACATGCATGTACGGATGAACAATAATCTCTATATTTGAGGAAGGATATGCACAATTTAGTTAAAATTTATCTTCCGAATCTTACCCATCAAATTTAACAAATTTGGTTCGGTTGCTTTTTTTTTTTTTTAGCAATTAACAATTTGATTATTTTCTATAAAAATAAATATCGGTTTTAGATAAGGTTTTAAAATTTTAAGACCAAACAAACTGAATTAAATTTACTTAATATTATATATATATATATATAATATAGTTAACCTAAATATCTACTGCTACTAATAATTTTGTCTTTTGAAATCTTAAATGTGTCTCAAATAACACATTTAACAAATTTAGAGCGATCAAATGAACTATCCAATTGAGTGAAGGGTAAATTAGCTCTATTACAAAATCTTGCCTAAAGTCTCAATTTTATATAATACGGCCTTCAAAATAATGCAGGACTTTTAACGTTACAATTATAATTGATATGTTGTATTTAATTTTATTATTGTTTCAATTTATGCTTAGAAATATCAAAATTTATCAATTGTTTTTAGTTTGACTTATTTAATAATTAAGTTATTAAATATTTAAAAATCATATCAATTAAGTTAACTTCTATGGGTTGGGGCATATTTATTTATTTATTCAGTATTTTTAAATGATATCATAACATTATGTGAAGTAAAAATAAAAGAATAATCATATAGGTTTTATGACAAGTGAAATTTAAAGAATCTCACCTAGTTAGTACTACATACATAATTCTTTCGACATATAATATAAAAAATTGTAAACTTGCATAGTAATTGAAATATAAACATGTATCTAAATTTTTTTTTTACAATTTAACAACTCAATAAAACATGTCTTACCAATTTTATTATACTGACTGCATCAGAGGGTTTCAAATATATTATTTCCCATAAAATTCATTGCTTTGAGCCATTTAAATTAACCCTTCAATCTTCTCCACACTATAACGAGGTAGAGAGTTATTTACTGAATTAATTATTCGTGAAATCTATTTTATTTTGTGTTTTATTACCTAAAAATAATAAATTAAAGTCTCCAAATTGATAGAAGGCATAAAAAAAAAATTTGAGTTTTATGAAAAAAAAAAAATAAGGCACAATTGGGCCGTTAATCTTGTGCTTATAATTAAAAAAATTAAAATTATTTTATGTCGAATCAAATTTTTATTATTTATATCTCGCTGGTGAAATATTAAAAAAATTATTCACATGAAAAATTAATATGATATTATACCCAATTATGGGTATTATATTAACTACCAATCAAACGTTGGCAATGAGTTGTACATCACGCAATAATCTAGGTGCATGACCACTGCTAATTACACAAATAATTTTGGGCGACCAATCATTTCTGGCAGGGTTATGATTAGGTGTTATCGATTTTAGATTGTGCTTGCTTCCACTCTGACAGTTGTACCACAATGAAATCGGATATATATTTTATTATATATACATACACTGAGAGTACACATTAGCAGGGCGCCAGCTAGGCGCTATTCTCCCAACACTCCAATCACATACGACGCACGACTCTTTCTCAGTTTACGTACTCTGGAAATCAACCAATAAAAAATCAAGACACGATGACAGAAATCCCTGGTTGCAGTATGATCGGAAGCACCTGAATATTCCTAGTGACGCGGAGAGAGTGGGAGGAGGACCCGGTGGTGGCCCGGGTAGAGTTGCTAGAGTGCGCAGGGGAGCGACCGGCGCACGTTAAGAAAAGGTCAAAAGCCAAGGGGAGGCACTGTGCGCATCATAGCCATCATCGCGGGGAGCTCTCTCTGTTGGTCGGACTCTGAACCATTCTTTCTTTCAAGCGCTGTCGCCTCCCATTCGGTAAATACACAATCATACTCTCTCTCTCGATCTTTTCCATGGCCGATCTCCCTTCTTATTTTCTCTCTCTTAATTTCTGATCTGGTATTTCCTTTTCCTTAATCTCTCTCTCTCTCTCTCTCTGTATGCATGTATTCGTCTTTTTGACTTTTGTTTCTGATTTTGATGTGTTGTTTTTTTCATTGTGAACAAAGTAATATATTCTTAGGGTTTCTTAGGGCTTTTGGATCGATTCTCCAATGGCTGCTCCACCTGTAAGGGCTAGAGCCGATTACGATTACCTCATAAAGCTCCTCCTGATTGGCGACAGCGGTACGTGATTCGTATTTCTCAGTTTGAACGGATTTCATGTACTCAAGTATGTGTTTTGTATGGATCGACTTGCTGAATTTGAAGATATTGATTGAGATAGGATGATCTCGTGGAGCTTTTTTCTGTTCCCTTTTGTTGTTGTTGTTGTTGTTTAAAGTTAGATGAAATTGGGGCATGAAAAGTTGGTTTTGGGGCGGATCTAGTTGGATTCAGATGCTTTGCACCTAATTTATTGCCTGCATATTTCGAAGAATATTTGATGCATTTGTGGTTTGGATTTGCAATCGAGAAAAAAGAGTACTTGCTCTCTCATTTATAGCGTTTTTAGGTTTGTTGTTCCCTTAAGCTTTTATGGATGGGTTGTTATTCAGAGAGTCCTTTTCTTTTTCTTTTCATCACAGCATTCATCCATAATACAAGCAATGATATGATGGAGTTGATTTAGTGTTAATATTTGGTTTGGGATAATTCTAGTCCAGCTGACAGGGCAGGGGTCCTAGTCATGCTTGAATTGTGCATTGCAATACCTGAAATTGTTACAGCTTACAAATTAAGCAGGCATTTCCCACCACAGGCATATGAGTACCTTACAGAACAAGACATATACGTATCACCATATATGGGGAGGCTTAATGATGTAACATCTGTTAGATGTCACCATTTGTGTTAGGTTGATGAATGACGAGCATGCTTTTTTATTATATTTTATTTTTTGCGTGCGTCCATATCAGAGTTTAGAAGTTATTCCTCACTTTAGGTATTTGTTTGCTTATTTGATATGACCAATTCAATATTTCTCCTCTGCATTGGTGTTTGAGATGTGATGAAAGGAAATTCGTCTAGTCATAATTGAATTTCATGGGTGTTATGCTTCCTGAACTTTTTGCATCTTCTTGCCTAAGTTAGTTTTGGGACTGAAAACCATTGATTCATGTGACAAGGTTTCTTATTTGATCTTTTTCATGGCTTGCTTCATGGATTTGTGTGCATTCGGGGCAATCCTAAAATGCATTTGGGCTTAAAAAATAGGTAAGGGTCTCTTTGGATGTTTTTCATGGTATTGTCAAAGTTTTTGTTAATTGTTTTATGATTTATGGGTCACAAGTTGTATGCTGCATCAGTGCCTGTGCCTTTATTTTAACTCAAATCTATTTTACGTTTTCAAGTACCATGTTCTCCTTTTCATTTAGCACAGGTAATGTATTTAACCATGTATATTTACCCTAGCATACTTGCTTGGTATATGATCATACATAATAGCTATATCCTTTTTTATTCAAGTTCTTTCTTTATCGTTTTGCTATTTTTTTTTGTTTTTGTATATTTATTGATGGAACAATGACTATCATCTTTGCTTCAAAGTTCAAACGTTCAATTGTTTTCCTAGCATGCTAAACTGATGTTTCAATTTACCAATTGTTTATTTTCTACTTATTATTTGCCACCATTTTACACCATATTTTGTTATTTTGTTATTTTGTATACATTTCTGAAATGTAGAATGTAATTTCAAGAACTATGCCTTCAAGTTTATGCCTCACATTTCTGAGTTCTTTGGTACGATAGGAAGACAGGCTTGCCTACAGAAGTGGATCTATGTTAAATACACTGATATCCTGACTGAGAGTTGTTCTATTGTATGTTTTGAGTATATAAATCGCATTCATCCATTTCTGCGAAACACATTTGTTATTTAGGGTAATTTGCATGTTTGCAATTGAAGCTTCTTTTATTATCAACTGTTTTTATGTCGCTGGTACTGAACAGTAGATCTGATCTGTATTACAATAAGTGATTATTCATTTAGCTTCATGAGATAGGAAGTGGTTGCATTTTCTATTTTATGGTTCTAATAAGAGATAACTAAGATGTAAGCTGCCAAAAAATAAAAAAAAATAACAAATGAAGAATATCTGTGAATTGCCTTTGGAATCCCACAACACCCCATGAATTCGCAATCATTTTTAAGCTTGCAGATCATTGGAAGATAATTATGCGAGGTCGAGATAATTGGCAATCCTTACTTAGATTTAGAGGATGTTTGTCCGTGTGGATGGAATGCCTGAAATTAGTTTGTCTGTTTGTTGTTGTTGTTGTTGTTTTTTATTTTTTATTTTTTTTTATGGAAGGTGATATGCTGAAATTAGTTAATAAAATGGTAGGATGGAACAAGTTTGTACTTGATCTTAGGTGTTTGTGACATCACATCTTTGTTTTCTTTTTGCTTTTGTTGATATTGCATTTCTTTTCTCCCAGACAGATGTAATGGGAATCGCTATTTAAATGCGCATTCTACAGTTTTGCTGAAAATGCATTGTGATTTGTTGTTGATGTAATTTGAAATTTTGAATGCTTAGAAAAGGATGGACATGCGGTATATAACCCTATTAGTGCAAGTGCTTGTGTCCACTATCCACCATATTCCTGGTTCTTGAAAGCATAGAATCAATTGTCATGCATATTTGTACACTTACTTTACCCATAGTTGACATTAATTTGATGTGATTATGAGAACAGGCTCCTTTGATATTTTGAAATATTCAAAACTGATAAATTAGTTATTGTTTCTTCTGTTTCCTGTCACTTACTTTACAGGTGTGGGTAAGAGTTGCCTTCTTTTGCGATTCTCTGACGGTTCCTTCACCACCAGTTTTATCACTACCATTGGGTGCGCTTTCCCTGACATCTAGAGTTAAATGCGCAATCATTTTTTTTGTTTCTCTGGATGTAGCTTATAACCTCTTGTGTTTATTTTCTCTATGCAGCATTGATTTCAAGATAAGAACGATTGAGCTTGATGGCAAAAGGATTAAGCTCCAAATATGGGATACAGCTGGACAGGAACGGTTCCGAACAATCACTACTGGTGAGTTTATGGTTATGTGGATAATTTTAGTTCATGTTAACAGGTATAGATGGTGAAATTTGTAGCTACTTGTTCTTTATATGTTTTTCATTTGTTGTACTTCCAAGTCACTGTTTTTTTCCCCTTCTTTTTATGCCTTCTAATTTTGAAACTATTCCAGCTTACTATCGTGGAGCCATGGGAATTTTGCTGGTGTACGATGTGACAGATGAATCATCTTTCAACAGTAAGTCCATGATGGTATTTTGCTGATGTTCCTGTGTTTTTTCTTCCTTTATATCTCACTCGTGTGAAATGGCCCTATTTTTTTTTTTTTTTTTTTTGGGGGCAAACATCTTAAAAATTTGTGTTCTATATCTATGCTTCATTTTAACTATACTAGCTGGACTCTTTCCCACGATATGGTACAAAATATAAAATGCTTTCTTATTGACATTGTCTAGTGTTACAGGGGTGAACGGGTTTGCAGAACTGTCATCATCATGTTGTCTTGCTTTTTCTGCTTATTTGTAAAGATGTTGCATCCTACTGTTTTCAGATATCCGGAACTGGATTCGCAACATAGAGCAGCATGCATCTGACAATGTTAACAAGATACTGGTAGGGAATAAGGCTGATATGGATGAAAGCAAAAGGGTATGATGTATTCTTTAAATCTGTGTGCGCGCGCGCCCACGCCCAGTTCCTCTCCTTTTCTGCAACCAGCCTTTTTCTTTCACTAAAATTGCTTCAGAATTTCTTCAGCTCATGCCTTTATTTTAGTTCTATTTTAAAGTTTGCTTATGTTTGAGAACTACCCTTTATAATATCGTAGGCTGTGCCAACCTCCAAGGGCCAAGCACTTGCTGATGAATATGGCATTAAATTCTTCGAAACTGTAAGTACGACAAATGCTTGAAAATTTGAAAATTTTGTGGACAGTCTTTGTAATTATTAAAGCGACTGTTCACTGCAGAGTGCAAAGACAAACCTCAATGTGGAGGAAGTCTTCTTTTCAATAGCAAGGGATATAAAACAAAGGCTAGCTGACACCGATTCCAGGGCAGAGGTATTTGTTAAGACATGGATAATACTTTTGGGCTACATTTGTTTGAGGTGTGTGTGGGGGGCGGGATTGGATCGTCAATTATATGCAAGCCCCACATACCCCTGTTTGTTGAATAAAAACTGGTTGGGATTAATTATCCTAGGGAATAATAATCTCACAAAAGCGGAGCCGGGGATGGTATAGGAATTACATGGGATTTGGGGCAAAGAGAGAAAATTGTCCTACCATTCCTTATATTATAATATTATTTATAATTTATTTTGTATTTTATTATGTATAAATATGATGTTATATGTTACAAGTTAATTAGTATCATACTATATAAATATATGTTTATTTTGTATATTAATATAATATTATTTGAACAGCAATAATTCTTTATTTTTTCAATAGGGGTAAGAATGGAATTTTAAACAATTGATCATGTTATCACTTCTATTATCCCTTTTTTTGCCCCACACCAACGGAACAAGGAATGTATAAATTCCATACAAAAATTTAATCCTGCGTGATATATACAAATTTCCATGGTGTTACTTATTTCTCTAATTCCATGCCGGGTATACAAACATATCCCTGGAGATCACTGTTCTTAGGTGTGCTGAAAACTGCTGCTTGTGTTTTTAGCAGCCTCAGACCATAAAAATCAATCAGCCAGACCAAGCGGGAGGAGCTGGTCAACTTGCACAAAAATCAGCTTGCTGTGGTTCTTAAACAATCAAGGAGATATTGCTGGAGCAAAGGCGCGGAATGGAAGCTACGCTACGGATTAAAAAGAAAAAAAGAGATTATATATTTATATGTGGAAGAAAAGAAAGTAATTATGGTGACAACATGGTGGGTGCTTTGTAATTCTTCTAATTTTCATTCTTTCCAAACTTGTTTTTAGCGTCGTGTGGAAGATAGGTTCATATTATTTCAGAAATTGATTTTGTTGCAGATGCTTTCCCTTTGTTTTCGATTTCCGGACTACCATGCTTGGCATATTAACCCCGTATACATTTTAACTTTTATAAGTTGTTGGTATACTCTGTATAGAAGCAGTGTTCCTTAGAGGAGATATTGCTTTATATTCTTCTTTTCAATTTGAAATTTGCAACTCCACCCACACCCCACCTCCCGGGGCGCCGGAGAAATAAGCCCGAATGATGCGACCCGATGGGACTCGGCTGTTAAAAATTCCAAAAAACGTTTTATATTTATTTTCTAATATGAAGAAAAAGTTAAAATATAATTAACTGAAATGTTTTCCGAACCAATTAACTTGATTTTCTAAAATATATTAAAAGACAATCAAAAGGGTTCAGAAACATAACGGGTTGCGTCAACGAAAATCTAACTTGGAACCTGAACCATTACGCACCCTCATTATTTCGAATATGGACTTGAGTCTGGATTTAAATGCCAAATAGACATTTAGTGCGTTCATATAAGTTTCAACACAGATGTGGTACCCTATTTGTAAAGAGTGAATTGCCTTTACGACTTTATTTAGGTTGGAAATTACTTAAACTCCTTCGATTTTATTATTATGCATTAATATTTTATATACTGTTCAATTGAACTGTGAAAGGTAAAGGACAAAATTATGCTCAACTTGCTTTCCTACATTAATAGCTTGTGATTAGTCTTTTTTCTTCTGTCCACCTGAAGTAAACATTTCAGTATTGATGAACACCAAATTCAGAATCATCTCAAAAATTCATCTTCCAAATCATCTCTAACTCAACTCCAAACTTATCTTTGTACATATATACAAAAATTTCAAAATGTCAAATTGTTTGTGTCACATATCTATTTTTTTATTTTTTATGTATAGGCTATGTAGAATCTCCAGAATTATTCTCAAAAACTCCAAGATCATTTCTCAAAAAATCTCTAATACAAATTTTAATTCAATGGATCTGAGTTTGAATAAGCTCAATGGGACGGTTCCAAAGTTCATTGAAGACATGGAGTTTAAGACAAGAAGAAATGAATAGTATAAAGATTTTCAAGAAAAACCATCTAATATATATAATATTACATACAAAAAGATAAAGAAAGCATTCAAAAGCTTTCTATGCAAAAAACTCACATTGATTCAATGTTCAGAAATTGAATCCCAAAAATACATAAACCCAAAAAAACCGACATGGATCTGATTTTGGAGATTGAATCTAAAAATACACAAGCCTAAAAAATTCCCAAAAAATACATAACCTATTAAGCTTTCAATCCACTCATTTGAGTCGAACTCTTCGCCTTTCAATGTCAAGTGGTTTTTTCTTGTTCCCAAATTGAAACCCGAGCTTTCTGGAAACTTCCGTTTAAGCAACTCGCGACCCCTTCCATTCTCCGGTAGCCTGGCGACAATTTATAGGCGAAGAACGACGAAAGAGAAGAAGAGCTCCCCCCCTTTTTTTTTTTTTTTTTGACCCCAGAGGTATTTTCGTCCATTCACTTTGGTATTTTCACTTAAAGATAGCATACTCTCACATTTGATACACGTATAATGCATACACAGTCAAAACACACAGTACCGTCCGCTTTTACATTTTGCTGAACAATACCGGGAATAGTAGGGGTAGTACGTAATAATGAAGTCGAGAGGTTTAAGTGATTTTTGACCAAGGTACAGTGGGTGTAAGCCTAATTAACCCATTTTTAAAAGTATTAAAGATGGAAAAAAAGGACCCAAATTATCAAAAAGGAAAAAATGATCCAGAATTCTACAGCATCAGATATGCTATTTTAGAGTATCAGATCCGGTAAAATAGAGAAATGTTACAGTGACTTCAGATTTACAGAGTTACCATAACTTCTTTACTCAATTTTTTTAATGTTGAAACTTTTTTATCTTCTTAAAATTTTTTCCACCTCTCACTTCTGTTGACTCTCTCTCTCTCTCTCTCTCTTTTTTTTTTTTGTTTTCCTTTCTCAGTCATAAATTTTATATAAAAAATCATATTATGGAGTATACTTTAAAAATTGATGTGAAGTATTATCAAATAGAAATATCTAAAACGAAGCAATAATATTTTTTATTATATTTTAAAAAATCTATTAAGTGAAACTGGAAAACTTTACAAATGCAGCTGATGTACATGTATGACTTCATAAGTGGGGGTTCTTAATATTAGTAATCCTTTCCCTTATATTTAGGATGGGCATGGCCGAGTGCACTTATTTCCGTATATGATTTTCAAAGTTAAATCAATCTTTATATCTTATTCGATTTTTATTGAAAATTTATTTTTATCTTCTATCCCTGTTCCAAACGAGGAACAGAGATTCCATAGAGAGTCAGCTACACAAAATGAAAAATAAAAATTTTCAAATTTTAAATTCCAGATTATATATTCAAGTATTAAGTTCAAACTCTAAAAATTTCAAATTTCATAAGTTTGTCTAAGTATCAAGTCCAAATTTTAGATTCAAGCATGTATCAATTTAAATTCTAGTATCCAGATTCAAGCCTAAGTCTATTAACACAAATCATTTAGAAGATTTGGTAATTTTTTAAGGATCGGGTAAAGTATGGATCGGGAATAGATTCATATTCGTATCTTACTCAATCCCCAAAAATATTTTAAAAAATATCTCCATATCCTACCCAACTCCCATAAAATCCCCGAATCCATTATCCATTCGGGATGGGAACGATAGGATGCGAACAAATCGATCGAGATGGTGTATTCTAACCTTTTTTTTTCTCCACTGCCTGATCAAGCGCAGAGACTGGTCATAATCTTGATATGATAATAAACTTAGAGCAATCTTATTTTATCATAATTTTTTTTTCAATCAAATTATTCAAATGGTACGAATACTTTGTCTAGTTAATTATTATTTTAAACAAAACTAGTTATTACGAATATTAATTATTTAATTTTAAATTATCATTATTATATTGTTCTCACAATTAATATAAATTTTTTAATATCAGAATTTTCTTTAAAATTAATAAAGTCGGATACCCATAGCATATGTATAGTCAAAAGCCAATCTTGTGTACCTGCACATATGCACTGGATGTATATAGACTCGAACTAATTATTTTGAGACATATTTGGTATAGGTTGAAAAATTTAAAAGTACACTAGGTCCAATGTGACCCGATCCTTCCCCAGACCCCACATAGGTGGGAGTTTCGTACACCGGCCTACCATTTGTTTTTAAAAGATTATGAGGGTAATTGTTATTTTGGTAATAGTTATTGGGATAACAAGTTTGTGGTATTTATATTTGGAATGAGAGAATAAAAACTACCCTTAATAATTATATTATATTTAGAATGCTAAATTTTTTTGAAACAATAAAAGCTAATTGTGTTTGGAATGAGAATAAGTTGACTAAGTTAAAAGTTAATAAAATAAATCATCATAATCATTGTTCTTTTAATAATAATTAATTTTAATAAAAATATATTATTACAATATATACTTTTAAATAAAATATTACTTTTAAAAAATAATTTTAACATAGATTAATATTTCAATAGTAATTAATTTTAATAGTGAATTATTATTTGCTAAATTTAATCCCATTTAGGGGTGGTTGTTAATCCAGAATAACTGTTAACCCCGTCATCCAAACTGATGTAATGGAGGGTAAAAGTTACCCCAGTAAAATTTATCCTTCATTACCCCAAAAACAAACATCTATTGAGGAGTAAATACAAAATCTTACCAATTAAAATATCACTCGGGATTAAGTAGCCATCTTCTTAATCTAATTGTAAATTGGAGAAAAAAATTTATTTTTGTACTTTTAATTTAATATATATTTAACTTTGTTTTCTTAATTGTAAAAATACTTTAAAATTATCCCATGTTTCTCATTTTTTTTTCTCCATATCTATAAACCTTATAAATTACACTTTAAAATCACCGGAAGTAGTTTTATTGTTTTAGAAGTATAACAATTGTAACAAAACTCTTTCAACAATACGTAAATAATTAGTGTTTTAAGTAATAATGATTTGATATATATAATATGATATATTGATATAAATACTTAAAATTTACTTACTATTAAAAATAAAATAAATTAATTATCAAATGCGTTATTTTTTTAATTTAATATATTTAATTTTATAAAAAAATGGATTGAATGAATGTTATGTTCATATTTATTTTGAATTTCATTAATTATTGTTCCAAAACAGAAGAAAAAAGTAAAAGAAAAAAAACGTTGCTGCTTTCAAAAATTATAGGGGGTAATCCTCAAGAATAGAAAATAAAAAAAGTAAAAATAAAAATAACGAATATTTAATTAAATATAGTTTATTACGCAAACTTATTTGAGTATATCAAATGAATAATTATGTTTTTATTTTCTTGTGAAAACAAATATCAAAACAAGAATGGAGTGAATTTCTAAGGCTTCATTTGGTTTTTTTTTTTTTTTTTTTTTTTTCTGTTTTCTGTTTTCTATTTTTGTTTTCTATTTTCTATTTTTAGTTCATTTTCCATTTTACATTTTTGAAAATAAGAAAAACAGTTTAAATGCATTTAATCACTTGTGTTTTTAAATTTTATTTTATAAAATAGAAAATAAGTTTAAACAAGAAATGAAAAATAACAAAAAGATCATTTTGAGCGTTTTCAATCCAAAATAAAGAAATTCTCAAAATAAGGAAAATAAAGCATTGTTTATTTCATTGTTTTGAGACTTTTAACACATAAAATGAAAACAGAAAACAGGAAATAAAAAAACAAACCAAATGCTACCTAAAATACATAAAATTTAAAAAGGATGATTATATAATGTACTATTTATAAGATTTTTTAAAAAATACAAAAATAAAATAAAAGGATTATTTTAAAATATCTATAAATTGAAGAGAGTAAAATGAAAGGTATTTTTGACTAATTAATTACAACAGTTTAGCTACCCTCTCTACTACAAAAACCCGGGGGGGGGGGGGCGGGGGAAGAGAGAGGTTTTGTGGTCTTTACGCGTGAACACATTAAATTTGGTCTCCTTCTACACACGTTGGCCAATAATTAACAAGCAGAATGACATTTTTGTGGAACAAGAAAATCATACCACTACAGTTTTCTTTCTTTTATTCCTTTCCCCTTCTTATTCTTTACGGATTCTTTTCTTTTTTAAGGTCTATTTGGAGTAATAAATTTTGTTAAAAATCGTCGAAAATCTCTAAAAATCTCTAAAATTATCTGTTATATTTTTACATTTTCTTATCCTCTCAAATTTCAAAAAATAGTTCAAAATCTTATAAAATAAAATAATACATAACTAGAATTCCGTTAATCGAATGGACAAAATATTTTTTGGGATGTCGCATGAACTTCTAAACTATTAAATGACACTTACTTTATCTATTTTTTGTATATCATCTCAACAGAAGTACCAAACCATTCTAACGGTTTTTCAATTGTTCCATTCTGTCCAAATAACTGATGCAAAAATCAAAAAGTTTTAATACAAAACCGTTCTGACGGAAACGAAAAACCGTTTCGACGATCTTTCTTTTTAAAAAGTTAACACAAAAGTCAAAAAGTTTAACTATTCGTATCTGAAAAACTTGATTTGACAACTGCGTACCAAATGCCAAAAGTTTTTCTAAACCACAACTCTTGTCGTTTTTCTTTGTTTTTTGCAGCACGAAACTGGCCTTAATGGAATCTCAAGACTCACAGCGCTAATATTATGGGCTTAATCTTTATATATAAAAATCTTGGACAACACTCTCAATTTGTTCCTCCTCCTCCTCCTCCTCGATTCTTTTGTTTTTAATGAAATCTCAAGTCTCACAGTGCTCTCATATCATGGGCTTAATCTTTATATAAATGTTTCAGACAATACTCTCGATTCGTAAGTTGATTTTTAGGATATATAAGTGAAGTCCTAACTTCGACATCGCCTGTATTATGATTTTATACATAAAAAAACTCGAATAATATTCACCTTGCAAATTGATTTTCGTAATTAAATTAGATATCATAAATTTGGTGTAATATACTGCAATAAAATCTAGCAAATTTCAAAATGAAAAAGCTGATGTAACATATATAAAATCCAATATGATATATACATGACTGCCCTAAAAAAAAAAAAAAATAACAACTATAATAATGAAAGTATATCTCTATATTTCTACAAATAAAGAAAAAAATATACCCCAAATAAATTAAAAAAAAAGTGTTAAAAAAAAAAAGGAAGGAAAAAACCTAACTACGTAATATATATATATATAAACAATGAAGGTATAAGTATGTGAATTTTTAGAGCAAAAAACTCGAAAAAAATCCAAAAACTCAGATATCAAGCGATCAACCAGCTAGAGAATGAGTTGGAGGACAGGCTATTGAACTTGTTGATGTGATTCTCACGAGGGGTCAAGTTCAAATCCAAATCCAAACATAACGAAACCCTCTTGCCTCTGCCACCGCCGCTGCTATTCGACTTCTTCAAAACCGGCACCGGTTCCACCGATTTGCTATCATCACTACTACTTTTATCACTACTATGGGTAGTTGATAAAGCACTATTAAGGCGGTGTCTCCTCATGTGGCCACCAAGGGCTTGGCCGATGGCAAACTCAACCCCACAGATTGAGCACTCGTGGCTCTTCGGCTTGGTCGCCGCCGGCGACTCAACACGAAGGTCTTCTCCTAGCCTCGGCTTCTTGTGGCTGGCCCGGTGACCTCCGAGGGCTTGGAAGGACGAGAACTCCCTGTGACACGTCTTGCAGGTGAAGACGCGGCCTCCGCCTCCGCCGCCACAAGTCGAGGCTGCGGCAGCGGTGGCCCCGACGCGAGAGAGGAGCATCAAGCAGTTGGCCATGGCTAATGCCTCCACCTCTCTGTCTTCCCTCATTCTCTTCATTGAGCTCATAATTACTACTTACAAAATTAAGCTTGTTCGTGGACGTATATATATGTTGTATGTGAATGGGAGGAGCTGGTAATTGAGAATTAATGAAGTGAATGAATTGTGGAGTTGGCGATATTGTGTATATATAGGGAGATATATATAGACAGAAAGTGTGTGGTGGGTTGGTCAGACACGATATATATATATGTATGCACATTTTGTAATTGTAATTCTTCATTGACTGAAGGTGGAGTGGGTGCATGGAAATGGGGGAGAATAGTATGGCATTACGTGCGTGACCGCGTAGCAAAGAGTCGTCGGAGATGAGCTCATATCATGTGGGGGCTTCCCTTGTTTGACTCTTCTCTGGAATCTAGAAACCATTTTTCTTGTTTTTGGATATTTCACTTGTCTGAGAACTACTTTTCATTCACTTGCGCGTGTACGTAACTTCTACATCCATTAAGCCGCCATGCGATTCTACACCACCAAAAGAAAAGAAACTATGAAAAACAAGCATATATATTATTTGTTGCAGCGCGTGATGATACTGAGTACAGATCGAACAACTTCAGCACAAATAATTAAAATTTAAAATATGAAAAAATTCAAAGTTTAAATAGAAATTTTAACTAAAAACTAAGAACAGAAAATTTTAAAACAGGACATTGAATAACGGAAATTACTCCTAACACAATGAAAGAGTATAAAATCTTATAAAATTTAAAAATGCTAAAATTATGGATGCATCTGCTGGAATTATACTTCTGGAGGCCTTAAGTCACGATTGTAGGAGAAAATCGGACTCGTTAGTCTCAAAAAAATACTCAGACTGGACATATTATTATGATAAAATGCACACCATATGTCAGGGTTTACGAGGATTTGTCTGTGTTAGACTCTATTTATGAGAGAGTGAAGTAAGAAGTAAATTAGAAAAGTAATGACTTCTATCCCACGCTATCTAGATAAATAAGAAGGAAATTACATATATGTAATATTTACCATTTACAAACTATAACGTGTTTTAAAACCATAAACACACTGGATTTCATTAGAATTACAGAGTTAATCATGCTTGAATTGGAACAATACCAGGAGAGGTATAACCTCATGGGAAGTAATTATCTAGCACCTACCAAACCCAACTATAGATGCAGGCTACTACAAATGGTATTAGCGTCGAGGATTGTCCAGGATTGAGGGACTAGACTTGAGGATTGTCAGGGGACTAGCCTTGAGGATTGTTAGGGATTATGAGGAACTTTTAATTTGTTAGAACTCTAAGTTAAGCGTGTTTGAATGGGAGATTTAAAATATTCATTTAATAATTATTAATAAAAAAAGTTAAAACAGAACTTAATTTTAAATATAAATGTTTGACTGTTATATCTTAAAAATAGCTCAACAGAATAAAGTAGAGAATTATGGGCTATTTGAAGCTCCAACCAATTTCAAAAAATTCTAAAAAATTTCAAAAGTTTCAACTTTTTTATACTTCAAAAAATTCCAACGAAATTTAATAAAATCCGTTGGAGCAAACTATTTTAGTGCATTTCAATGGATTTTATTAGATTTTTAAAAAAGTTGTAATGACATTTGTATCCAAAAATTTCAAAAAACTCCAAAAATTTTCAAGATCCTCCATTAAAATTTTGCCTAGTATTATAATCTTTAATAACTTTATATCAAATTAAATATAAAAATCTAACAATCATTTCAAAATAACTTTTTACATTTCAAATTTTAAAAAATTTTACTATTAATTTTTTCTAATTTTCTTTTTACACTCCAAACGGTTGTACATTTATCTGCATGTATAACATTGCTGAATAGTAATGTTGCAGGCCCATAAGCGTGTGATAAGAATATGAACAAAAGCTGTGTCTATCCTACAATTAATGTACGCTACGTGGTTCGGGTCATACGAGGTAGTTGAGTGTAACCTTCGTCTTTCACACACTCTTTTTTGACTGATGTGTATATTATGTATATACATACATACATATAGCATCGCTTTTGCTTGGCCACTAAGATAGTGCACACTTGACCTCCTTGTCTTATAAAATACAATAAAATTAGCTCTTTCCTTGCTGGTTCCCACATGACATGGAGGTAAATAAGATCCAACCCAACATATTTACTTTTGGAGGTGGCTGCTTGTTCCCATCTGATCAGCATCCCATACTGTTGAGATCCAGTTTTATTAATTTTATATATGGGAAAATTAAAAATAATTATATAATAAGAGAAAATGTAAATTCAGTTTTAGTAAATAGTAAAAATAATTATATTAATTGATGAATTGATTGATCATATTCACTAATAATTTGTGTTTTATTGACCTGTAAATGTAATTATGGGTGTATTTAGAGTTGTATGTGGGTATGTTTAGTGCTCTATACAGTACAGTGAATAAAAAAAAAATTATACAATCTCTAATTTGTGTTTATAGATATTTGTAGAGTTTTATATCTATTTTTTATAACTCCAAACAATATCTATATATATTCTCTAATAAATTTAATTGTATTTATTAATAAAAAACAAAATTTGAGTTGAGGACCATTATTATTATTATTTTTCTACAAAATCTATTACAATACATTGCTTGTTTGGCAACTCAAACTTTTAATAACTTTGTTTAGAATTTTGATACATGTCGACTTGGTTAAATATTTAATATTTGGTAAGATTTTACAAAAATTGAAAAAAATAAGAAAAAGGTTGATTTTGTGTTTGACAGAGAAAATTAGAGAAAATTGATAAAAGTATGTAAATGGAACACAACTATGCTACTTTTTATTATTTTTTGTGCAAAAACTATTACGGTGCATTTGCTCTCTACTTAACCATCATAAACCTTTTCATTTAATGGTTCATATTACGCCGACATTAATTGAAATCATAAAGTTTATTCCGATACAGTACTTAAAACCAATAATTCATACAATGGACTACGACGATTACTTGGAATGGTTCGAATCATTGTTTTGCTTTCCATGGATTGATATATATATATATATATATATATATTGGGGTATTATGGACCATATGGTCATCTTGATTAATTCAAATCATCGAATCGCTTTCCAATCGACCTGTTTTTTGAGTTGAGCTGATTTTGACTCTCTCTCTATATCAATGCTTGCCTGTTCATGCACGATTAATTATTAGGACTTATATATGCATTTTTTTATTTATTTTTGATAATCTAGAACTATATTGATCGTAAAATTATTAGTCTGAGTTCCAAGGATATTAGTAGACTACCGTTAAAGGAAATTTGTAACAGAATATAAAATATAAGAATAGTAAGTAATTTCAAGAATTAAATAATTATTCGGTATATTTTTATAAAATCTATAGGTAATCATTGTAACTTACAATATTTTGTTTAGGACTGTTTGGTAATTTATCGTTTTTTCATTTTTGTTTATTTGTTCATATTTTTTATTTTTTGTTTTCTGTTGTCGGTTTTTTCTAAAACAAAAACTAAAATTACGTTTGGAAATATAATTTTGTATACAATTATTAATTTTTTTATTTTCATAAAACAATCTATTTTATTAGTTTTTAAACTTGATTTAATTGAATAAAATATATTTCTATTAATTTAATTCAATAAATATAAAATATATTAAATAATAATAAAATTATATTATTTATTAAAAATAATTGAATAAAATATAATTTTTATATCATTTAATTCAGTAAATATAAAATATATTAATTATAATTTAATAAAATATATTAAATATTAATTATTAAATATAAGTTAAATTAATTAATTTATTTTATTATTTACTAAAAATAATTTAATCAAAATATATTTCCTATTGATCAAATTTATTAAATTAAATAAAGTATTAAATTAAAATAATTTATTTATTTAGTTTTATTATTTATTCAGAATAATTTAATAAAATATATTTTATATTAATTAAATTAAATGAACTATTAAATTAAAATATTTAATTTAATTTTATAATTTATTAAAAATAATTTAATAATTTAAATTTCTTATAAATTAA
The DNA here is from genome assembly GCA_003260245.2 of Sideroxylon spinosum. Classification (NCBI taxonomy): domain Eukaryota; kingdom Viridiplantae; phylum Streptophyta; class Magnoliopsida; order Ericales; family Sapotaceae; genus Sideroxylon; species Sideroxylon spinosum. The sequence goes on from QLOD02000009.1 coordinate 20,968,368, forward strand.
ATTAATTATTATAATTTACTTAATTTAGATAATTAATTTAATTAATTAAATTTAATTATTTTATTTACTAAAAATAATTTTAGTTTAATAAAATATTTTAATAAAATAATTATTTTAATGTGATGCAACAAAAATAAACGAAGTGATAAAATTTACAAAATGTTTGTATAAACAAAAAAAAGGAGTGAAATACTTTTATTTATTTGTATTTTTCTGTTTAAGTTTTTATTTTTTTGAAAATGAAAAACCGTAAACAAATTTAATAAATAAGTTTATGTTGTCAATTTATAAAATTTAAAAAAATAAAAATAAAAAATAAAAACGTTACCAAATAAGACTTTGTAAAACAGATTTAAGCTTTACAAACATGAGTGGTAGTTGTTTACTAAAAGTTAGAGACTAGATCTTCCAGTCTTTCATATAGAATAAATTGTTGATATAAAATTAAGGGTGTGTTTGGTGTAACAAAAAGTAAAAATAAAATGAGAGATTTTATGGGTTCGTAATTCATGTAGTGAGATAAAAAGTGAATTATTTTTTAGAAATTTTTAGATTTTTTTGATGTATCTTTGTACGCCAAATGGGTCCCAAATTAGTTTGATCAGATTCCAATACCAAAGATATTTTCATTATTTCTTTTGAGATATGAGAAATGAATAAGAAAGATCACTATTTTGAAAGAAATTTTGTAGAGAACAAGACTCATGAACTTTTTAGTCTTAACATAAGTTGGTCTATTGCCAAATTTATCCGTTTATGCCATAAAATTTACATTTTTATACTCTTGATAACTCGTATTTTAGTTTCGTCAATTCCAGATTGTTGAGGAGTTGATTATGAGTATGATCCTCCCTATTTTTTGATAAATTTTGGATATTTTATAATTCCTTAATTAATTTGAAAAATTAAACTAAAATTCTATTGATTTATTTATTTATTTTTCTTATAAATACAATTTTATAAGTACGTGAGATTGAACGAGATCAATCTCCGTTACCATTCCCTTCTAAGTACGTGAGTTTGAGAAGCTGTTAATAATTAGTAGTGGTTGCCATGGAGCTTCGAGGTGATGACGGCATATTGCATTTCTTCTTTCTACTTTACTAGTTTTTACTTGACAAGTACTGATAAATACCTACTTTACGTACACAGACACATAACTTTCTCTAGAAACTCAAAAACAGTTGGGTAAGAACATAGAATGTCATACCAAATTATGGATCATAAACACACGTAAGGAGATGCCGTTGGGAGCAAGTTAATTACCACGAAACCCATTTTGACGGGAAAACTCATTAATTTCCACGTAGTTACACATATTCTAATGTTTTGAAAATTGCAGGGATGCCACTTCGAAGCAGACTTTTTTTTTTCCCCTTCCCAAAAAGCATCTGGTAGGGTTGGACAACTCTTTGAGAAATGAAAAAATTTCACTTCCACAAAATTTACATGGAAAAAAACGTGGCATTTGGGGGCAACTTTCCAGGACTTTTCAACGTTTGATTTATCTAAACATTCTGGTAATTTGAGACATTTGATAACGTTTTATAAATAAATTAAATTACTTTCTGTGGAAGTCGATCCCATAAAAAAAGTCCTCTCTTGGTGAGGTTGATGCATAGTTACTATTCAAAACACTTCCCAGCCAAACTAATATATAAATTTTTTTTTCCTTACTATTATAGATCTATCTATACCATTATATATATATATATATATAAACTAAAAGGTATTGGTGAAGTGAAAAAATAAATGAATTGAAGATTTAATTTTGATAAAAATTTTTAATTTCCTAATATATCACCCACTCCATGGGATATTATTTCTCCTATTTTAGGTATATAAAGTATGGTTTAGATATATAGTACCGCAAATATAATTAAAGTCATACTGGTCGAAAAGGTAGACTGTATCTCCAACCTTCATTTATATGCTAATATGTCATCCTACTACCACAAATTAAATTAAAGTTAAACTGGCCAAAAAAGGTGTATTGCATCTCCAATCTCTATTTATATCCTGTAAACAAACACATCCTTGGAGTTGTGATTCATATATACTTGTTACAGTCAAGCATTATTGCTGAGACTCGTTAGGAGAGGTGTACAAGTATAAAGAAAACTGAGTGTCATTGGATATTACAGAGAGTGCAACATCATAGCACGATGGTTGTTGAGAAGGTTGTTGGCTTTGTTGGGGGAAATAAAAAGCAGAAACATGGTACTGCGGTAGACCTGTTTGTTGCGAAACTTGTCCCAGCGAACAACATGATCTTAAATTTTGTTTAGAACTATTTTAAAGTCTATTTTTTAGTGAATTTCTAATTCCTATTTATATGGGACGTGTTATATATCCACGCTAAATTCAGATTAGGATTTTCAAGGATAGTGTTAAGAGAAAAGTTAAATAAGGTGGGAGGGTTTCTCTAGATATTTTTATTTTTTTTAAGATTCTTTCATTTCCTATTTGTAATTCTTTATTGAATTGTTGAAATTTATAATAATAACTAGATCTTATCGTAGGCATGGACATAAGCATATTAGCAAGTTATGTAAATCTTATATTCTTCTTTGTGGTTGTTTTATTGGTCATTTATTTTACTATTTTCATTTGTGTATTATATAAAAGTAATCCGATATTTTACACAACGTATACATATAATTAATATCGATCAATGCTACTGCTGAGTAGGATATGGAGACTAGCCAATGAAAAAGAAGCTACCTGGAGAGATGCCATACATGCAAAATATGGACTTAATAAGAGGTGTTAGTTTCCTAATGTGATAAGAAGAAACGTATCGTCATTGCAAAGGCCCATACAACAGCTCAGGAACAATAACAACAGTATTGGAAAAGTTATAGAGGTTGAATTGAGCTACTGGGTTGGAAATGGAATGAATATAAGCTTTCGGAAGGATTATTGGAATGGATAATGCACACTTAGACTATGTTTGACTTGAGAGATTGAATATACAATGTAATATGAATAATACCTTAAAATAACATATGAGCTTATGTAATATGGCATTAATTTTTCATGTGGCGATACTTTTTTTTGGTGTTTAGTAAGTAAAATATAAAGTAAGATACAAAAATACGATTATTTGACATGATATAATTTTAGAATTTTAAATTTTGATGAGATACAAATCTAAAGATAGGGATATATTATTCCACATCCTCCGTGATATTACTTATTTGTCTTATTTTGGGATATAAAGTTCAGTTTATAATTCTATAAACCAAACATAAAACTAAATTTAATTTAATAAGAAATAATAGACGATATCTCTAATTCTCCAATCATATTCGGTGAATAAACAAAGTCTTAAGAATATATTTCCTAGACTTTTAACTATTTCTGACGCCAAAAATAGTTCAATATCAAGATTGGGCTGGTTGGATGGGGTACGTTCGCACTGGAACTCACAATGGAGCAGTGAATTGTATGATTGGGAATATCAGGATATTGGTGAAACTTTTTGCAACACGAGTTTTTGGTTTTAAACGTGGAGGTTATGGTTATGTGGAGATCTAGCAACATTAAGAATCTAATTAAATTCAAACCCATTTTATGTCAACAGTCAACCTTCTGGAAATTTTGCTTTACATTACGTTTATTTCACCTAAAATAGATTAATACATCTAAATTAGTATCAGAACGGATGTGAAGAGAATATTTTCTTCAACTTTCATTAATTTTCTCCAACCTTTCTTAAATTAATTCTTTTCAAAATTTTTTATATTTTATGAAAAGCAAACTAACCAACTTCAAAATTCACCTATTTTTTTTAATCGAAAAATTTAGACACTATAAACAGACGTATATTTTTCTTGATGTCCACTTTTCAAAATAGTGGAGAGGTATTACTATTTAACAATGTGGTGATTGAGATATCAAACAAAATTAATTAAAAAAATTAATTTACAAGTGATACTGACAAAATTAATAAAAATTGAATTTTTTTAATTTTCTTTTAAATCTAAACCCCTCACCAGTCACTGGATTGGAATTCCAACGTGGTCCCAGAGGAGAACAATTCAAGCTGTACTAGTCAACAGGTGCATGGACTTTGAGAATGGCCGTACGTACCCAAATTCGTACTGGCGTATCTTTTACTTGTCCCTTACAATTTCCAGAAGCCAGTTTTTAATTAGCAAGAGTCGGCTCTGCTGACATTTTTGTTTATAGTTTGTCAAACTGAACTTTAACTACTCTCTGGGCTTTTAATAGATTACTTGAAAATACATGCATCATTTAGAACCCAACGCATGCGGTGACGCTTATCACAACTTCTTTCTAGAAAATGTCAATTTGGAGGAATAAAAAATCAATTTTTTTTTTGAACAAGAGCATAGCTTTATTGTTACTTTTACTTTCTCTCAAGAATATGAAATGATGAATATGTTGAGTCGTCGGTGGTATAGTGTAACTAATACCAAATTTAAAAGTTTAAGTGAGAGAAGGTGAAGATAAAAAACTTTGTACAATTTAAGTTGTATTTAAAGTGATAAAAGTAAGATAAGTTGTAGATTTGTAATTCGTAGAGTGAAATAAAAAATAAATAATTTTTAAAAGTTTTTAGAGATTTTTAGAGTTTGATTGCAAATCAAACGGAGTCTTAACAAAGTAAGATAAATATTTTTTAAATTATGAGGTGTCAATGTATTATATACAAATATAAATAATTTAATAATTAAAAAAGTGTATTTTATAAAGTTTAGAGAGGGAGTAGCCGTCACCCCGGGTCCGTCAGTGAGTATAATGCCATCGCTATCGCTAGCATATAAAAATAATTTCAGTTCATGTTAACAGTTATAGATGGTGAAATTTGTAGCTACTTGTTCTTTATATGTTTTTCATTTGTTGTACTTCCAAGTCACTGTTTTTTCCCTTCTTTTTATGCCTTCTAATTTTGAAATTATACCAGCTTACTACCGTGGAGCCATGGGAGTTTTGCTGGTGTACGATGTGACAGATGAATCGTCTTTCAACAGTAAGTCATGATGGTATTTTACTGATGTTCCTGTGTTTTTTCTTCCTTTATATCTCACTCGTGTGAAATGGCCCCCCTTTTTATTTGGTTGGGATGGGGGGAGGGGGCAAACATCTTAAAAATTTGTGTACTAAAGCTACGCTTCATTTTAGCTCTACTGGCTGGACTCTTTCCCACGATATGGTACGAAATATAAAATGCTTTCCTATTGACATTGTCTAGTGTTACAGGGGTGAAAGGTTTGCAGAACTATCATCATCATGTTGTCTTGCTTTTTCTAATGCCTCCACCTCTCTGTCTTCCCTCATTCTCTTCATTAAGCTCATAATTACTACTTACAAAATTAAGCTTGAATGTGTATGTATATATATGTTGTATGTGAATGGGAGGAGCTGGTAATTGAGAATCAATGAAGTGAATGAATTGTGGAGTAGGCGATATGTGTATATGTAGAGATATATAGAGAGACAGAAATTGTCTGGTGGGTTCGTCAGACACGGTAGATATATATATATATATATATACTAAAAATTATCTGTGCCTAAAGATATAAAAATATAATTTCATATGTGAATAAATCAAATTTTAAAACTATAAAAATAACTTATAAAAGTAAAAATCTCAATTTAAAAGATACCAAGGTAGTGACAGAAAGATAACTAAAATGAAAAGAAAAATACTAATAACTTCAACAATTGAGCAAATTCAACGATTAAAAATAACCCAAATTCAAAATTTTTAGTAAGTCCAAAGAATATAAAAGTATATATATTTAAAATTTCAATATTAAATATATTAAAATTAAAATTGTAAGTGAATAAATTAAAAACTATTAACATTTAAATAACTCAATTTTAAATTCATAAAACAAACCAATATGAAAAAGTGTAAAAATAACTTATAAAAATAAAAAATCACAGTTCAAAAGAGATTAAGTTACAAAAATTTATTATTTATCATCACTATTATCACTTTTTTAAAATATTAATTTAAATCTTTTATATAAAAAGTATTAAAAAAAATGAAAAAAGCGAGAGAAAAAGAAAAATAATTCTGACCATTAAGCAAATCCAAAATTTTAATTTAAATAGTTATCTTTTAATAAAATTTTCAAGAAAATTGAAGTTTAAGTACTTATTTTAAATAAAAAAATTTAATCAACTTTGTCTAATAGGTATCCATACTTTGTCTGTCGTTTTTCTATTTATATTTATCTATTTATATTTTCTGTTTTTATTTTTGGTATCATTTTTTTTGAAATAAAAATTAAAACTGTATTTGGAAATATAATTTTGTTTGTAATTAGTTTTTAAAAATTAATTGGATTTAATAGATATATTTCATGTTAATTTAATTTAATTTATATTAAATTAATTAAATTAATTATGATATTTATTAAAAATAATTTAATAAAAATATTTGACATTAAATAAAATAAATAAAATTAATTTATTAAATATATCAACTAATTTAAATTACCTAATATAATTTTAATATTTATTCAAAATTTCAATTTTATGTATTTCATATGAATTTATTAATTTCATATTGAATTGATTAACTAATTATTTAATTAATTTAAAAACTATTTAACTTAATTTAATTATTTAGTAAAAATAAATTAAGGTAATTTAAAATAGACAATTAATTTATTTAGTGAAAGTAAATTAATGTGATACACATTGATTTATATAATTAAAATAATTCACTATAATATGATTCAATAAAAATAGACAAAGTGTCAAAATTGATAAAATATTTGCAATAGAAAAAATAGAGTGAAATCACTTTTTTTTGTTACGTTTTTCTGTTTAAGTTTGCTTTTTTTTTTAAAACAAAAAAATATAAATAGATTTAACAAATATTTTTCTATTGCCAGTTTTTAAAAATTTAGAAACGTAAATATAAATTTTAATTTAAATGTTTTATTTTAATAAAATTTCATTGATTTTATCTATTAAGCATTCATCTATTGTTTAGCACACATTTTTTAAAATATTATTTTAAAAAATCTTATAGTAAGGGTAAGGGATTATTATCAATTTTTTGTACTTTCTTTCAATCAAAATTTATCATATATCACATTTATATCAAAATTTTATACTTTTATTATCCTTTTTTATCTATTTTTTAAAGAGTATTAAAATCTAAATATATAATAATAGAAATTAATTGACTTTATCTATTAGGCATACACATTTTTTAAAATATTAATTTAAAAAATCTTATATATAAAAAGTATTAAAAAAAAATATAGTAAGGATAAGGAATTGTCATCAACTTTTTGTACTTTCTTTTAATCAAAATTTATCACATATCAATTTTATATCAAAATTTTGTATTTTTATTATCTTTTTTTATCTATTTTTTCCAAACAAATACCCTTTTTGAATTTTAACAACACCTAGAGACCCCAAGATCCTGTCATCCCCTTCCCCTCTCTCCCCCAACCGTCCTTTCCATCTCTCTCTCTCTCTCCCCGTCACCCTCAATCACTTTTTTTTCCTCTCTCTCTCTTTCTCTCTCTTTCTCCTCCAACCGCCCTCTTCATCATCTCTCTCTATATAAACAGTAAAACATCTCTATGGCATATTATATAGATATATGTATGTGTGTATGCATATTTGGTTTTATAATTTTTCTTCATTCATTGAAGGTGGAGTGGGTGCATGGAAAAGGGGGAGAATAGTATAGCATTACGTGCATAACCGCGTAGCAAAGAATTATTAATATTTTATTTAGAGTCCCCCAAGGATAACGAGAGACTCTTAATTCGTTGGAACTCTAAAATCAAGCGTGTTTAAGCGTGTTTGAATGGGAGCTTTAAAATATTTATTTAATAATTATTAATAAAAAATTAAACTAGAACTTAATTTAAATATAAATGTTTGACTGTTATATCTTAAAAATAGCTCAACAGACTAAAGTAGAGAATTATGGCCGTTTGGAGTTCCAACCAATTTCAAAAAATTTCAAAAAAATTTTAAAATTTTAATTTTTCAAACTCCAAAAAATGCCAGCGTTTTTAAAAAATTTAATAAAATCCATTGAAGCAAGCCATTCTAATGCATTCCAATATATTTTACCAGATTTTAAAAAAAGTTTTACTGATATTTGTATCCAAAAGTTTTATAAAATTTCAAAAATTTTCAAGATCCTCTATTAAAAATTGCCACATATCTTAATTTTTAACAATTTTATGTCAAATTAAACATAAATATCTAGTCATCGTTTCAAAATAACTTTTTATATTTTAAATTTCAACAAAAATTTTACTTTCAATTTTTTTTATTTTTTTTTTGTACACTCCAAACTGCACTGTGTTGTACATTTATCTGCATATATACAGTGCTGAATAGTAATGTTGTAGGCCCATAAGCGTGTGATAAGAATATGAACAAAGCGGTGTCTGTCCTTCGATTCGGTTCGGGTCATACGAGGTAGTTGAGTGTAACCTTCGTCTTTCACACACTCTTTTAAGTGACGTGTATATTATATATATGTATATACATACATATAGCATCGCTTTTGCTTGGCCACTAAGATAGTGCACACTTGACCTCCTTGTCTTATAAAATACAATAAAATTAGCTCTTTCCTTGCTGGTTCCCACATGACATGGAGGTAAATAAGATCCAACCCAACATATATACTTTTGGAGGTGGCTGCTTGTTCCCATCTGATCAGCATCCCATACTGGTGAGATCCAGTTTTATTAATTTTATATAGGGGAAAATTAAAAATAATTATATAATAAGAGAAAACGTAAACTCGGTTATAGTAAATAGTAAAAATAATTATATTAATTGATAAATTGATTGATCATATTCACTAATAAGTTGTGTTGTATTGACCTGTAAATTTAATTATGGATATGTTTGAAGTTGTATAAAATTATATTAAATTTATTAAAGTTAATATCTAATACTTTGTGCAGTGAGTTAAAAAATTAAATTATATAGTCTCATAATTTATGTTTGTAGATATTTGTAGAGTTTTATATTTTTTTGTATAACTCCAAATGGTGCCTATATATATTCACTGATAAATTTAATTGTATTTATTAATAAAAAATAAAATTTGAGTTAAGGACCATTACTATTATTTTTCTGCAAAATCGATTGTGATACGTTGGTTCTTTGGCAACTCAAACTTTTACCAATTTTGTTAAGAATTTTGATGCATGTCGAGAGTGTTTGGTTAGAAAAAAAAGTTAGCAAAAAACCACAGTAAAAATACAAAGAATTGATGTAAAGATGATAAGTGGTGAAATTTGATTGAAAGAAAATAAGGATTTTTTGTAAATTTTGATATTTGGCTGATGTTCAAACAGGCCGGTCGATTTGGTTAACTGTTTAGAATTTGGTAAAAACTTATAGAAGTTAACAAAAATTGAAAAAAGTTAAAAGAAAAAAGGTTGATTTTGTGTTTGATAGAAAAATTTGAAGAAAATTGATAAAAGTTAGTAAATGAGACACGACTATGTTACTTTTTATTACTTTTTTTTGCAAAAACTATTACGGTGCGTTTGCTCTCTGCTTAAACATCATAAACCTTTTTATTTAATGGTTCATATTACGCCGACATTAATTGAAACCATAAAAGTTTATTCCGATACAGTACTTAAAACCAATAATTCATACAATGGACTATGACGATTATTTGGAATGGTTCGTTGTATTGCTTTCCATGGATATTTTTCCTCTTTTTATTTATTTATTATTTTTTTTTTTGAGGTGTTATGGACCATAGGGTCATTTAATTGATTCAAGTCATCGAATCGCTTTCCAATCGACGTTTTTTTTGAGTTGAGCTGATTTTGACTCTCTCCCGCGATCAATGCCTGCCTGTTCATGCATGATTAATTATTAGGACTTATATATGCATTTTTATTTTTATTTTTAATAATTTAGAACTATATTAATCAAAAAATAATTAGTCTGAGTTTCAAGGATATTAGTAGACTACCGTTAAAGAAAATTTGTAACAGAATATAAAATATCATAATAGTAAGTAATTTCAAAAATTAAAAAATTATTCAGTATATTTTTATAAAATCTATAGGTAATCATTGTAACTTACAATATTTTGTTTGGTAACTGTTCGGTAATATTATCGTTTTTTATTTTTTTTATTTGTTCATATTTTTTATTTTTTGTTTTCTGTTATCATTTTTTTAAAACAAAACTAGAATTGCGTTTGGAAATATAATTTTGTATACAATTGTTAATTTTTTTATTTTCATAAAATATTCAATTTTATTAGTTTTTAAACTTGATTTAATTGAATAAAATATATTTCTATTAATTTAATTCAATAAATATAAAATATATTAAAGAATAATTGAATTATATTATTTATTAAAAATAATTGAATAAAATATAATTTTTATAACATTTAATTCAGTAAATATAAAATATTTAAGTTAAATTAATTAGTTAATTTTATTTTTTATTAAAAATAATTTAATAAATATATTGCTTATTGATTAAATTTATTAAATTAAAATAATTAATTTATTTAGTTTTATTATTTATTCAAAATAATTTAATAAAATGTATTCTATATTAATTAAACTAAATGAAGCATTAAATTATAATATTTAATTTTAATTTATTATCTATTAAAATAATTTAATAATTTAATTTTCATCTAAATTAAATTAATTATTTTAATTTACTTAAGTTAGATAATTAATTTAATTAATTCAATTTAATTATTTTATTTACTAAAAATAATTTTAGTTTAATGAAATATTTGAATAAAATAATTATCTTAATTTGATGCAACAAAAATAAACGAAGTGATAAAATTTACAAAATGTATGTATATACAAAAAACGGAGTGAAATACTTTTTTTTTATTTGTTTTTTTTGTTGAATTTTTATTTTTTTGGAAACGAAAGAACATAAACAAATTTAACAAATAAGTTTATGTTGTCAATTTATAAAATTTTAAAAAAATAAATAAAAATAAAAATAAAAAACGTTACAAATCAATGTCTTGTAAAACAGGTTTGAGCTTGACAAACAAGAGCGGTAGTTGTTTACCAAAAAATAAAGACTCGATCTTCCAGTCTTTAATATAGAATAAATTGTTGATATAAAATTAAGGAGGTGTTTGATGTAACAAAAAATAAAATAAAATGAGAGATTTTATGAGTTTGTAATTCATGGAGTGAGATAAAAAGTAAATTATTTTTTAGAGATGTTTAGAGTTTTTTGATATTTCTTTGTATGCCAAATGGGTCCTAAATTAGTTTGATCAGATTCCAATACCAGAGATATTTTTATTATTTCTTTTGAGATATGAGAAATGAATGAGAAAGATCACTATTTTGAAAGAAATTTTGTAGAGAACAAGACTCATGAACTTTTTAGAACTTGGTCTATTTCCAAATTTATCCGTTTATGCCTTAAAATTTACATTTTTATACTGTTGATAACTTGTATTTTAGTTTCGTCAATTCCAGATTGTTGAGGAGTTGATTATGAATACGATCCTCCCTATTTTTTGATAAATTTTGGATATTTTATAATTCCTTAATTAATTTAAAAAATTAAACTAAAATTCTATTGATTTTGGTTTTTTTTTTCCTTATAAATACAATTTTTTCCATTTTTATTAAACCATTGCCCACGTTGTACTATTAATTTTATTCTTATTTACTTTAAAAATATAATTTTATTGCCACTAAAATATGTATTGTAGCAGTTTGGCATAATTATCTTGGATTCAAGAAAAAAATTTGTCAAATAATTCTTAGTTATGATGCGGCTACAATGATGTCTCGCAACTTTTTCTAATTTGTTCAACTTGAACGAGATCAATCTCCGTTACCATTCCATTCTAAGTACGTGAGTATTGGTACAAAAAATATCACCTCGACCACAATTGTATTTCTTCGATCATAATTTACACCCCCATCAATGGGTATACTCTAGTTGTACTGGGACTGAATATTTGATAGTTACATTGTACGATTACTTTACTTATTATACTTGAGTGCCTCAGGAGACAAAATCTGCAAAATATATACAACAAAGCCACTTCCACACGTTTCCCAAATCTTACACCATCTGGCATTTAATGCTAGCCACCAATATCCACTTTAAGTCATATCAAAATAAAGCAATAGTCATATCAACAGAAAGTATGTCATACACTCCATCTATAAATACCAGAAATGAAGTCAAGGTATGGGCTTTTTTTTTTCTTCTTCTTCTCTGCCTCTTCTCTCTCTACGTAAAAGTGTTATTCATAAGCCTATGACTAATTTAAGTATCGGAGAGTTCTCGGTCGGGGATCACATCCGACCACTATATTTCACTGTTTTTGTTATATGCAGGTTACATCGAACGGAAGTCTAAAGAAATATAGAGAGAAGGGGATCTATGGAAGAAGGGGATTAAAATTTTACCGAACAGTGACTTTGGGAAGCTGTCAATAATTAGTAGTGGTTGCCATGGAGCTTCGAGGTGATGAGGGCATATTGCATTTCTTCTTTCTACTTTACTAGTTTTTACTTGACAAGTACTGATAAATACCTACTTAACGCACACAGACATATAACTTTCTCAAGAAACTCAAAAACAGTTGGGTAAGAACATAGAATGTCATACCAAATTATGGATCATAAACACACGCAAGGAGATGCCGTTGGGAGACCACGAAACCCATTTTGACGGGAAAACTCATTAATTTCCACGTAGTTACACATATTCTAATGTTTTGAAAATTGCGGGGATGCCACTTCGAAGCAGACTTTTTTTTTTTTCCTCCCCAAAAAGCATCTGGTAGGGTTGGACAACTCTTTGAGAAATGAAAAAATTTCACTTCCACAAAATTTACATGGAAAAAAACGTGGCATTTGGGGGCAACTTTCCAGGACTTTTCAACGTTTGATTTATCTAAACATTCTGGTAATTTGAGACATTTGATAACGTTTTATAAATAAAAGAAAATGGCTTTCTGTGGAAGTCGATCCCATAAAAAAAGTCCTCTCTTGGTGAGGTTGATGCATGGTCACTATTCAAAACACTTCCCAGCCAAACTAATACATAAAATGTTAAACTAAATTTTATTCCTACAAAATTTTTTTTTTATTTTTTTTCCTTACTATTATAGATCTATCTATACTATTATATATATATATATATATATAAAACTAAAAGGTATTGGTGAAGTCAAAAAATGAATGAATTGAAGATTTAATTTTGGTGAAAATTTTTAATTTCATAATATATTGACCCACTCCATGGGATATTATATCTCCTATTTTGGGTATATAAAGTGCATTTCAGATATATAGTAACACAAATCAAATTAAAGTTATTCTGTCGAAAAAGTGGACTGTATCTCCAACCTTCATTTATATCCTAATATGTCATTCCATTACCATGAGATAGTATATTCTTTATTTTGTGTATATAAAGTCTAATCCAAATATATAATACCACAAATTAAATTAAAGTTAAACCGGCCAAACAAGATGTATTGCATCTCCAACCTCTATTTATATCCTATAAACAAACACACCCTTAGAGTTGTGATTCATATATCCTTATTACAGTCAGGCATTATTGTTGCGATTCATTAGGAAAGGTGTACAAGTGTAGATGAAACTGGGTGTTATTGGGTATTACAAAGAGTGCAACATCGTAGCAAGATACTCACTGAAAAGGTTGTTGGCTTTGTCGAGGGGGAAAAAAAAAAGAACAGAAACATGGTACTACAATGGACCTGTTTGCTGTGAAACTTGTTTCAGCGAGCAACGTGATCTTGAATTTTGTTTAGAACTATTTTAAAGTCCTTTTTTGAGTGAGTTTCTTGTTTCTATTCATATGGGATGTATTATATATCTACACTAAATCAGATTAGGGTTTTCAAGGATAGTGTTAAGAGAAAAGTTAAGATAAATAAGGTGGCAAGGTTTTTCTAGAGATTTATTTATTTATTTTTTTAAAGGTTCTTTAATTACCTATTTGTAATTCTTTACTCGATTATTGAAATTTATTATGAAAACTAGATCTTATTGTAGGCATGGATGCAAGTATATTACCAAGCTATGTAAATTTTATATTCTTCTTTATGTTTGTTTTATTGGTCATTTATTTTACTATTTTCATTTGTGTATTACATAAAAGTGATCCGATATTTTACACAACGTATATATATAATTAATATCGATCAATGCTACTGCTGAGAAGGATATGGAGACTAGACAATGAAAAAGAAGCTACCTGGAGAGATGCCATACATGTAAAGTATGGACTTAATAAGAGGGTGTTGGTTTCCTAATGAGATAAGAAGAAACGTATCATCATTGTAGATGCCCATACAACAGCTCAGGAACAATAACAACAGTATTGGCAAAGTTATAGAGGTTCAATTGAGCTACTGGGTTGGAAATGGAATGAATATAAGCTTTCGGAAGGGTAAATGGATTGGAGAATGCACACTTAAACTACGTTTGACTGGAGACTGGAGAGATTGAATATACGATGTAATATGAATAATATTTTGAAATAATATATGAGCTGATGTAATATGAAATTAATTTTTTATGTGGTATTATTTTTTTTGGGTTTTAATAAGTAAAATATAAAGTGAGATAAAAAATACGATTATTTGACATGAAATAATTTTAGAAATTTAAATTTTAACGAGAAACAAATCTAAATATGGGAATATGTCATTCCACATCCTGCGTGATATTACTTATTTTCTCTATTTTGGGAATATAAAGTCTAATGTAGAATATTGTAAACCAAACATAAAACTAAATTTAATTTAATAAAAAATGATGCACCACGTCTCTAATTCCCCAATCATATTTGGTAAACAAAGTCTTAAGATTATATTTCCTAGACTTTTTACTATTCCTGACGCCAAAAATAGTTCAATATCAAGATTGGGCAGGTGGGATGGGGTAAGTCGGCACTGGAACTCACAATGGAGTAGTGAATTGTATGATTGGGAATATCAGGATATTGGTGATCAGTTGATGAAACTTTTTGCAACACTTGTATTTGGTTTCAAACATGGAGGTTATGGTTATGTGGAGGCCTAGCAACATTAAGAATCTAATTAAATTCAAACCCATTTTGTGTCAACGGTCAACCTTCTAGAAATTTTGCTTTACGTTACGTTTGTTTCACCTAAACTAATACATCTAAATTAGTATGAGAACGGATGTGAAAGAGAACCTCTTCTTAGAGTTGGCAATACATATTTAGGAAAATTCAACCTGCCCAGCAAGTCTCTATCCCCCGTGCTGTGACCGTGGCACCGGTGGAAACTGCAAATGAGATAGATTATTATATATTTACTCCTTCGGGCATGGGTTTTTCATTTTTTATTTATATTTATTTATTTTCTTTTCAATTGTCAAAAACAACGGAAATTTATAATCGAGGTGTCTGTTCGAAGCACAAAAAGTATAAAAAATTAACAAAAATCTCTAAACTTTTTCAACTTGTTTGTTTAAATTTTTTCAACTTTGTCTGCATCAAAATTTTTATTTTTCTTCAAATTTCACTATTTTTCTAACAACTTTCATTAATTTTCTTCAATTCTTTTATTAAATTTTTTTAACTTTTTTATACTTTTTGAAAAGCAGACTAAATAACCACTTCAAAATTCATCTACCCTTTTTTCAATCAAAAAATTTGACACTACAAATAGACGTATATTTTTCTTAACGTTCACTTGTTAAAATTGTGGAGAGGTATTACTATTTAACAATGTGGTATTTGAGTTGTAAAAAAAATTAATTACAAGTGATGTATTATAAAATTTAATTAAAAATAATAAAAATTGAATTTGATTTTTTGATTTTTTTTTTTCAAGTCCAAGCCTTCCTCAAGTCATTGGATTGGAATTCCAACGTGGTCCCAGAGTAGAACAATTCAAACCGTACTAGTCAACAGGTGCATGGACTTTGAGAATGGCCGTACGTCCCCAAATTCGTACTGGCGTACCTTTTACTTGTCCCTTACAATTTCCAGAAGCCAGTTTTTAATTAGCAAGAGTCGGCTGTGCTGACATTTTTGTTTATAGTTTGTCAAACTGAAGAACTTTAACCACACTCTGGGCTTTTGATAGATTACTTGAAAATACATGCATCATTTAGAACCCAACGCATGCGGTGACGCTTATCACAACTTCTTTCTAGAAAATGTCAATTTGGAGGAATAAAAAATCAACTTTGAGGAGTTGTTGAAGAAGGGCATAGCTTTATTGTTACTTTTACTATTTTCTCTCAAGAATGTGAAACGATGAATATATTGAGTCCTCTCAGTGGTACAGTGTAAGTAATACCAAGATTAAAATTTAAGGTGTGTTTGGAGTGATAAAACTGAGACAAGGTGTGAGTTCGTAATTCGAATGGTGAAATAAAAAGTGAATAACTTTTAAAAATTTTTAAAAGTTTTCAGTAATTTTTAAAGTCTGATTGTAAACCAAACGAAACTGTAATAAGAAAAGATAAATATATTTTAAATTCTGAGGTGTCAATGTATTATATACAAATACAATTAATTTAATAATTAAAAAGGTTTATTTTATAAAGTTTAGAGAGGGAGTGGCCGTCACCCCGTGTCCTTCAGTGAGTGTAATGCCATCGCTATCGCTAGCATATAAAAATAAAATTGGGAGTGGCATCAACCGTGAAAATCCCTCGTAATAGAAGTTGAAAGAAGTCTGTTGATCATCATCATCATGATCTTCCTTTTCATTATTTGAATTTTTTTTTCTTTGGAAAAAAAATAGCGGAAGTCCATTTTAGAATATTATTGTGACATATGTAAAGTATATCGGCTTTTCCTATGGTTTAGAGCATCAACCTACTAAAGAGAAGAAAATCATAATATTATTATACTTCAAAGAGAATTTTTCTCAAAATATTTAGCCAATAACACGTTATTTTCTTTATGAATTGATGACCAGAGGAGTTTGGAATTCTGTACTACAAATTCAAACATAGAATATTGTGGATTCAATGATAGTTGTGTCGCAAGGGTTTAGGTGGATCAATAAATCAAACAAAAAAGGTCAATAAAATAGAGTCATGGATTGAAATTTATTAAAATGTTAAAATTTTGTAACTTGTTTATGATTTATGGAATTCTGTACTACGAATTCAAGCATAGATTATTGTGGATTCAATGATAGTTGTGTTGCAAGGGTTTAGGTGCGTTAATAAGTCGAACAAAAAACGTCAATAAAATAGAGTCATGAATTGAAATTTATTAAGATGTTAAAATTTTGTAACTTGTTTACGATCTATGGAATTCTGTACTACGAATTCAAGCATAGATTATCGTGGATTCAATGATGGTTATGTCGCAAGGGTTTAGGTGGGTCAATAAGTCAAACAAAAAACGTCAATAAAATAGAGTCACGGATTGAAATTTATTAAGATGTTAAAATTTTGTAACTTGTTTACGATCTATGGAATTCTGTACTACGAATTCAAGCATA
>QLOD02000009.1:20985949-21004884 GCA_003260245.2 Sideroxylon spinosum
GATTATCGTGGATTCAGTGATAGTTGTGTTGCAAGGGTTTAGGTAGATCAATAAGTCGAACAAAAAACGTTAATAAAATAGAGTCATGGATTGAAATTTATTAAGATGTTAAAATTTTGTAACTTGTTTACGATCTAATAATTGATTCGATTTTTTTTCGTTTGGTCTTTTGTCATTAAATCTTATGTTCCTTTTATTTCTCATTATTTTTTTATTTTTTAATTGTAAATATATGTATTGTAATTATTTGAATTATTTAGTATATTAGAAATTAATAATATTTCTTAAATCTCTGACCAATTGACTTTTGGCACTCTTGTCTTCGAGATGCTACGGCCCAAGTCATTCTTAAAGGCATGCTATAGTTCTCTTGCAATATCTCCCCTTAAAATTAATCAATCTACGTCCATCTTAGTAAGTGTTGTTTTACACGTTAAAATTTATTAAAAATAAAATGTAAAAAATAAAAATATCAATATACAAATAAGAAAATAGCTAAACTAACATTTTAATGCAAATAATTTAATTTAATTTCACAATATGTAAAGTGAGATTAGTAAGTAAATTTTGTAATTTTAATTACGACAACAGAAAATTTTACCTTACTATCCCAATTTTGTTCCACCCCAATCAACTTTAAATGTAATTGAATTTAATTTTTTGTTCCGCCATCCTGTTTTATTAGTGTAAAATGGGATTAAATTACTTTACTCACCTTATTGCCATTGCCACGCTTGAGTGAATTTCATTGAAGGAGAAGATCATTTGCATAAATTTATAGTTTGTTTTGCAAATATACAGACATGGAAATAGACAAGATACGTCTGGTTTTCTTTTTTTGACAAAATCAAGGGGCCGGGATATTGATCCAATTTACTGGTTAAAGGTAAAAGAAGGAAGTAATAAAAATTTAAATAGATACAAACAAGGTATGGATCTCTAGCTAGCTATTAAAAATAACCATTAAAAATATTCGTTGTAGATATATTAATTATTGATTGTTGAACATTTATTATTGATTATCGAACAACGAATAAAAATTAAAGTAATATTAGAAAAATTAAAATTAAAATATCACGGAGAAGAAGAAGAGAATACGATCCAGAGAGCTATTGAATTGAAAATCCGTAAAATAAAAAGAATAATAATTTTAACTTTACGAATATTAAAGAAAAATCACGGTGGATGCACCTTATTGAAGCATCAATGGATTATTTATTTATTTATTTTTTTAAAGTTTGAATGTTATTTTGTACTAGAATTACATTCCAGAGTTAATACATGTGCTGGAAGTGGAATAATTTCTCAGACAGTAAAGGGTACTTTCAATCCATATATATATATATACAACAGACCCATGAAAAAAGGAAAAAAAATGTATAATATATAATAAGAATGAAAAGTGTATATCTCTACATCAAATTGAAATAAAAAGAAATTAAATAAGCTATATATCCAAATAATTCGAAAAACAGAAGCTAGATACTATACAAACAATGAAGATATATCAACTTTTGAGGGAACAAAAGTTGTGAAAACCCAGAACCGATCAGATCAAGCAAGCAACCAGGAGGGCAATTTCTTCATCTTCTGGATGTGGTTCTCAACGGGGGTCAAGTTCAAATCCAAGCAAACCACAGCTCTCTTGCCCAAATTTGACTCGTTGTTCAAAACCGGCACTCTGTCCGCCGATTTGCTATTACCACTGCTATCATCATCGCTACTATTATTGGGCGACAAAGCTTCCGTGATTGAAAGGCGGTGCCTCCTCATGTGGCCACCCAGGGCTTGGCCCATGGCAAACTCAAGTCCACAGATTGAGCACTCGTGGCTCTTCGGCCGCTTCGCCGGCGGCGCCGACTCGACGTGAAGATGAAGGTCGTCTCCTAATCCGCCCATCAGCCTCGGCCTCTTGTGGCTCGCCCGGTGACCTCCGAGGGCTTGGAAGGACGAGAACTCCCTGTGACACGTCTTGCAGGCGAAGGCACGGCCGCCGCCGGCACCGGCGGTGGCGCCAACACGAGAGAGGAGCATCAAGCACTTGGCCATGGCTACTGCCCCCACCTCTCTGTCTTCTCTCATTCTCTTCTTCATCGCTGCCATTGCTACTTGCTACAACTTACGAATTAAGTTTGTTTGCGCGTATATTGTATGTGTGTGAGTGCGATGAGTCGGTAAACTGGGAATGAAAATGATCAGTGTGTTGGATGTATATATGTACAGTGTGGCGGGTTGGTCAACAGTTGTTGGTTTGGAACGAAGAATTTAGCCCCCTCTCTCTCTCTTTTATAGTTAGGGTCCGGCGTAACAAAAGTAATGGAAATTTCTGAAAATTTTTAATACATTTTACGGTATTCCCACTTTATGTAATTTATATAAATTTATATATATCTATATATCTCAATAAATTTTATAAACCATAATAAAATTTTTACAAACCTAAATAATATTTCATAAACCCCAGTAACTTTTATATGAACCCCGATAACTTTTTAACTATTTTTAATAAATTCTGATATAAAATTATATTTTAATTTTTTTTATTGTTATTGTACCAAACAGATCCTTATATTCACTTGGATTTTTTTATTTGAAAGTAGTTTTGATAAATATAAAATAATATATTTAAAACTTATTAAATAAAAAAATACAGTATATGAAAAATTATATATAAATGCTATTTTTTTTTAATTTCCAAACAAACGAAGATATTGAGAGCTCGGTTCATAAAATTTTACAAATTTTTTTAAAATTTAAAATTTTGTAACTAATCCACAAATTACAAAATTATAAGTTTTATAAATTTAAGAAGATGTTTGATTGACAAAAAAAAATTAGTTAAAAAGTATAAAGAATTAACGAAAAATGATATGTGTTAAAATTAAATTAAAAAAATATAAAAAATTAATAAATTTTAATTATTTTTGATTTACCAAAAAACTGAAACTTTCAATTCCAAACACCATGTTATCATTTACTAGGTGGAGTCGGTTGGGTAGAATGGTAAAGCCGTCATATTCACGAGATAAGAATGCAACGCGTGACCCGCGTAGCTAAGAGGAGTGGGGATAGCTCCCAAAGTCCAAGTCCCACCGCATCTTTTGACCGTTCTGGAACGTAGAAACATCTTTGGAAATGGTTGGCCATGTGAACATGGGATCTCAATTCTAACAGCGTCCTGAAGCGGTTCGGATGCCTAATTTTTAATATTTTTTAATTAAAAATTAGTAGTTAATTTTTTTTTGTGTGTATTTTGTAAAACAATTAAAAAATTTTAGCAACTTTAGTATATTTTAACATTTTTTGTGTGCTGGATAAAATTTTTAGTAATTTTTAATTATTTTTTTATATGTTTGATAAAAATTTTAAATAATTTTTTAATTCGATAACTTATTGATGTTGAGTATAAAAGTAATAAAATTTAGTGTTTTAGGAAACACTCGTTTACCAAAAGTTGATTTATTTACATTGGTTTTCAATTCACCAAGCAATACCAAACCTATATAAAAAAGCAATATTTTACAAAATAACAAACGTAACGATTTTAAAGGACTCTGATTTCGTTACTATTCGAAAGTTATATTAAGTTTTAATTATCTTTTTTTTTATTATATTCTTTTGTATCTATTAAATTGTATCTGTAATTGTTATTACGATTATCGTTATCATCCATTAAAATTTTAAATGTACGCTTGATGTATTGTAATTTTTTAAAAATTTTTAAAAATTATTTATTTTGTATTTCAGTGTACGAATCACGAATCCATAATTTTAATCAAATTATTTTATTTTTTTATCACTCTAAACTCGAAACACACCTTTAACAAGTTGGAAATTACTAGGAAAAGAATGTGGCGGTTGGGTAAGGACATTACTTTAAAAGTACTGTGATAGACCAGTACATGTCAAAGGTATTATTATTCGGTGTATTATTATACTTTCCGATTAATCTACGCGCTTTGGGGGCTACGACGCTGTCAAGTGTAAGCTTCGTCTTCCACGCACACTTTTGGAGTGGCATGGGTTTGCTTGCTCCTTAAGATTGCGCGCAAAAACTTGCTTCCTCGTTACTGAAACAACCATGCACAAATTAGCTCTGCTCTTTCCTTGCTGGTTCGTCCCCAGCTGAGCATCCGAGGCAGGTGATATCCAATTAGAAAATTGTTTTTCTCCCCTCCCCTGACACCCCCAACCCCCCAAGCCCAATACCCCCCGGATGAAATAATACTATCATTTTCTCCTTACAAAGTCTCATACATACATATATATATATATATATGATTATTGATTAATTAATTAATTTATTATTTTAATTAAATTAATTAAATTCATTTAATTAATTATTTTTAATATCTTTTTTTGACTTTATTTATTTGATATTCTTTATATCTTTTATTTATTATATATATCTTTTTTTCTAATTTATCTAATATTTATTTTTATATTTAATGATTATTGGTTTATGTGTCAAATTTATCTATTTATTATATTTATTTAATATTCTTTATATATTTTATTTATTATATTTATCATTTTTTCTACTTTATTTAATATTCTTTATATTTAATGTCATTGGTTTATGTGCCAAATGTTCATTGGTTTTTTTTTAAGATATTGAATAATTTAGATTTTCTTCTTATTATCAATTCTAACCATTTATTCACTTATTTATTTTTTATTTAATTAATTAATATATTTTTTATTTTGTGTAAGCATCACATGTACTATTTTTTGTATTATTTTTATTTTTAGGTAATATTAAATAAATAAAAATAATATAAAAAATAAAATTATTTAATTAAAGAAAAAAGAAATAGATATTACTTATTTAATAGTCCTTATATATTTATTTATCTTTTTTCTCTTAAACTTATTTGATATTCTTTATATAATTATTCTTTTTTATTTATTTAAATAATTATATTTTTTACTTAAGTTTTTTTGCTTTTTTCTTATTTATTTAACATTCCTTATATAATTTATTTTTTTCATTTATTTTCGTATTTATTTCTTTCTATCTATTTCTTTTTTTTAATTAAATAATTTTCTTTTTTATATTATCGCTATTTATTTAATATTACCTAAAAATAAAAATAATACAAAAATAGTACATGTGATACTTACACAAAATAAAAAATAAATAAATTAATTAATTAAATAAAAAATAAATAATTGAATAAATGGTTAGAATTGAAGATAAGAAGAAAATTTGAATTATTCAATATCTTGAAAAAAACCAATGAGTATTTGGCACATAAATTAATACGAAGAAAAAGTAAATGAGATAAAAAATAAAGAATAAGACAATTAAATTAAAAAGTAAAATAAAACAATTAAATGAAAAGTAATTTATTTAAAAGAATAGGGGTATTATGGTAATTTAGAAGAGAGCAAGATTGAGGCGGGTGGTGCGGGTGTTAGGGGAGGGGGCAAAAGCAGCTCCCATCAAATTATAAGGGTGTTTGGTTGATAAAAAATTGATCAAAGAATACAGTAAAACAAAAACATTTGATGTAAAAGTGATATGTGTTAAACTTTAATTAGAAAAAAATATAAAAGTTGATGAGTTTTGATTTTTTTTTGGTTGATCAAACAAACCCTATATATATAAAAACGTACAAATTAATTGTAAATTTTGAAAATTGACAATAATGACGCTTGGAAAGCAAAGAATTTTTAAAGAAATCGTTTGGACGCAATCGTTATGAGGTAGCAATCTTGAGAGACCACGAATCACACAGAATTTACTAGCAAATTTATTTTTAAAGCATACAGAAAAGACTGGGAAACTCAAAAATATAATACCATCATTTATAAATGATATGTCACATATTATTTTTTACAGTGGGGACTTGACGTAAAAGAAGGGAAAAAAAAAAGGCGTTCACTTGTCCCCTAAATTTCTTAGTAAAAAGATGACACTATTATGGTATTTTGGCTTCATTATAAAAATTGTCACTGGTCCTAATTTTTTTTTTTTTTGTAGCCATCCAACTTGGTTAGCTGCTTTTCACGAGTAACTTATCTTGGTATTGCCTTCACTTGAGCAGGCTTAATCGTGAAGTTTTCACTAAATCTAATATTCTCACGAATTTAAAATGCGTGTTGTATTTTATAGATATCAAACATTACATATTTGTCACTTCTTTTCTTTACCCAGATGATACGAGGCAAAAGATTTTATTTCTTTATTTCACCCTCTACTTTACTCTCCCATTTACTTCACTCTCTTGTAGGCAAAGTCTTTTACATGCAAGTTTCTTATAATATGTGACATGTTTTTTTGTTGTCTGAGATTTTCTATTTCACTTCCTTCTAGTAGATTATCTCTAAATGATTATTTAATTATCTAAATGATTATTTAATTACATATATTGAAGAATACAGATTGGGGGTCCTGAAGTTAAAATATAATTTTAAAAAGTTGTTGTTATATTTTCAATCTTTGGATTCTTATAAAAATTTATTCAAAATATTTGTATTTATTGGATGAACTTTCATATGAATCAAATTGTTGAAAATACAACTTTAACTCTTAAAATTTTATTTCAATTTCCAAATCCCCTCATTCGAAAAATGTATTTTCAGTTGATCGTCAAATGAAATTATCATGAATTATTTCAAAATATAAAAAATTGAAATGGTCAATTGTAAATCAAATTCCAAATTTTAGAATAATGTTTAACTTTTGCTACTTTCTTTTATGTTTTAATTTCATAAGTGTTTGTACTATTCTTAACAAAAATTCTAAATTCGTTCCTTATTTTATAATTTTAAAATTTAAAAGGTAAGAGAATAGTTTTAATATTTTAGAAAAATACAAAAAGTTAATAGTCAAAAACCAAAGTGGTATTTGGTTTGTTTTTTTATTTTTTATTTTTTATTTTTTGTTTTAAGTATATTTTCTATTTTGTATTTTTAAAAATAAAGAAAACAATTAAAAATGCATTTGGTAACTTCTGTTATTAAAATTTGTTTTAGAATGGAGAAAATGGATTATACATGAAATGAAAATGTGAAAAATTCATTTTAAAGGTTTTTAACCCAAAACAAAAAAAATATATATATAAAAAAAAAGAACATAACATTTTTTATTTACTTTTTTTTTTTTGAGAAAAACAGAAAAGCAAAGTTTTTAGCTATTTCATGCAAGAAGAGCCTAAGGTGATGTAATTGTTGGCACACAAACAAATTTCAGACACGTGGTGAGTAAAAAGAGGTTAAAAGAATGCAAGGGAATAGACTTTTTATCAAAAATTATTAATTGAAATTTTTTTTATGTATTTAATAAAATATTAATACCTTTTAATAACATTTAGTTTATTTAGTAAAATATTGATAACTTTTAAGTATGTTTTTCTTCTAAATTACTATTATACTCTTCTGTCTTCTTCAACTAACATAAGTATTCTGAAGAGTAGAAAAGTTATTTAGATCTACAATGATAATCTCAAGGACTAAAAATTGATTACAATCAAATGGAATTTTGTTTTAAGTTGTTAAAAATTTTGCCACTAAACCAGTATATATATTACAATTTTGGCATAAGCTCGGTATGTAAGTTTGGGAGACAAACATAAATAAATAAATAAAAGAAAAGAAAACATTAATTAGTTAGGAGAGAAGAGAAAAGAAGAGAAATAATAATATTTTCTTTCTATTTGTTTATAATTTTAGAAAATAAAAAATAATAATTTTCTTTCTCTTTGTTATGAGTTAAGAAGAAATAGAAAAAAAAAAAAAAAAGAATATATTGTTATTTTACCATTAAACTCTTTGAGAAGTTGAAGGATTGTTAATTTATTAAGTTTTAGGATATGTTTGTAATTTTTTTATTCTTTATTTTATAGAAAAATATTTCATTCTGAAAGTTTGATTAATTAACTTTTTTTTTTCTCTCCATTTCTGCTTATTTTGGAGATGATACAATTTTAAAAATTTTAATTTTCACTTTTCTTTCCATTTCTTTTCATTCTCAGAAAAATTCACAAAGAAGTACTAGATTCTAAAATCTCTTTTTTCCTTTCCATTTTAGTCCATTCAAATACATTGTAAGTAACTTAGTAAAGCAGGCTAATTCCTAATATAATTTCCATGCAAACAAAGGGGATCAGATTAGTCTAACTTAGGAATGGAGATAAGACTCCGGGGTTAAAATATTTAAACTTACTAAAAAGTACAAAAATTACTTTAAATTTGAATTTTAACAAAAAAAAAATGTTTAATTATATTTTCAAAATTTTTAATTATAAAATTTAAGTTATATATATAGTAATTCGTGAGGACCGGGCTTTATAAATTTCTATTAAATCTATAGTAATTGGCCTATGATTTCATTTGGAACTCTATAAACCATAACAAATATTTATAAATCCCTATAAGATTTAAATTTTTTTACACATTGTACTACAATTTTTACTAACTTGTACTTAATCCAAGACGATGACAGCCAAAAAAATAAAAATAAAATCAACAGAATATAATAATAAAAATTCTCTCTCAGTAGCCTATTCCTACTAATGAAAAAATAAGGTAACAAAAACCTAGCTAGCTGATATACAAAAATTCCATAACAACAAGGTTGTGCGGGTCCATGCAGAAAAGTTGCCGAAACTCAAAACTCAAATCAAGCATTAATGGGCTACGCATTGATCTTCTTGATGATGTGATTCTCATGAGGGGTCAAGTTCAAATCCAAATCCAAACACATCGAAACTCTCTTGCTTCTGCTGCTGCTGCTATTCGACTTCTTCAAAACCGGCACTGCCTCCTCCGATTTGCTACTATTATCAGAACTCTGGGTTGATAAAGTATTATAATTAAGGCGGTGCCTTCTCATGTGGCCACCCAGGGCTTGGCCGATAGGGAAGTCAGCTCCGCAGATTGAGCACTCGTGGCTCTTTGGCTCAGCCGCCGGCGACTCAACACGAAGGTCGTCTCCTAGCCTCGGCTTCTTGTGGCTCGCCCGGTGACCTCCGAGGGCTTGGAAGGACGAGAACTCCCTGTGACACGTCTTGCAGGCAAAGACACGGCCTCCTCGGCCGCCACCACCAGTCGAACCGGCGGTGGATCCAACACGAGAGAGGAGCATCAAGCAGTTGGCCATGGCTAGTGCCTCCACCTCTCTATCTTCCCTCATTCTCTTCATCATGGTCATAATTACAACTTACAAATTAAGCTCTTGTTTGTGTGTAGATATATATTGCGTGTGAATGCTATGAGCTGCTAATTGGAAATGAAATGAGTATATTATTGTATGTCTATATGTGTTTATGCTTTGATAATATAAATATATATATATATATATATAGAGAGAGAGAGAGAGAGAGTTGGAGAGTGTTATCCTAATGGGGTGGGTTGGTCTACAAATGTATTAGGTGTGTGTATACACTAGCTAGTTGGAGTTGGGTGGAGATCAGAATTAGTATAGGCACGAGATAGAGATGGCAGCTTGACCGCGTACGCAGCAGAGGTAGCTAAGAAAATAAAGAGTCGTTTCAACGGACCCTTCTTGTTGGACTGTTCTGGGATCTAGAACCATTAATTTAGGATGCTTTGACTTCTCTAATGCTATCTTATAGCTTGCCAATGGGAACAAAGATGTTGAAAGTTGAGGAAATCACACGCGCACAGAATTTATGGCTACGAACGATGTGTGGTAATGATATTTTTTTGTTTTATAAAATTTGAAAATGATAAATTCATTATCAATCACTTTATTTTGAGAAAAAATTCTTGTAAACTTTTATAGAATAGTATTATTCTAAAAGTAGTTGTCACGTTTGATATGTTGAAAGATTTGTATACGAATTTCTTTGATTAGTATTTCATATGTAAAATACATTTCAACGAGAATGTGAATTGAAAAGCTAAATTGGCATTTTTTCTTTTTTTAAAGAGGTTTAATTAACGAGGGCATGTAACTTTGTCAAGTCAGTTCTTATAAATAATTTTGAACTTTTACACAAGTTTAAAATACCATGTTAGACTCCAAAACTTATGTATTTCATAAATTGAGAAATAAGAACATTTCAATACTTGA
The DNA here is from genome assembly GCA_003260245.2 of Sideroxylon spinosum. Classification (NCBI taxonomy): domain Eukaryota; kingdom Viridiplantae; phylum Streptophyta; class Magnoliopsida; order Ericales; family Sapotaceae; genus Sideroxylon; species Sideroxylon spinosum. The sequence goes on from QLOD02000009.1 coordinate 20,995,992, forward strand.
CCGAACATCAATCAAATATGAGAATTTTTTACTGATTAGAAAATTTTTATCTAAGCTTCTGAAACACATAGACCACCAAACATGACACAAGAACCTCCTCCACTTGTATTATGGCGCGTCAGTAACTCATCTATCACTATTCTTTACGTCAATCTTTCTTTCAGTTCATTTACTTTTATTTGTAATGTTGAAATTATGAGTATGTGGAGTAGAACTTAAAGAAATTTCATACATTGCTGCTTTGATACCATATATTTACATCAATTACATCACAGTTATCATCGGTATATTTTCAAGTCTAGTGTTGAAATCGATTAGACGACAAAAATGCAAAAAACACCTAGATAACTAGCACCACCAACAATTCCATCTCCAATCGCATAATCATAAGGAAGTGACTAACAAGTAACGAGGTCACTGCATTTATACTAACCAGCAACATTGCAGACCAGATATCCAAGCTAATTTAGTCTTTTCAATCGCCCAGATTGATAATGATGCAAATTTCTTGGTTTAAGTCTAAATTCGCTGTACCTGCACCAAAAATAAAATAAAATAAAATAAAAAGGGTTATTAGGATCACTGGTTTTGGAGAACATGGAAAATATGGGCCTAACATAACATGTAACATGTTGAGTCTGAGATAACCAAACTATACCATCTAATCTGGAAGTATTCCTTAGAAACATTTGAAGATATCAAATTGCATCTCCCTCATATATTGCAGCCATCAGCTCACCAGACAAACTGGTTTGGGCACCATCCAGGTATAGAGGAAAGAGCCGCCAACGCCTAGTGCCAAAAGAAGCCAGGTTAATGGATATTTTTTCCGAGAAATGCACCAATATCTTTGAAAATGAACAGATGATCAGATTGCAAAGTTCAATGCCTGAGGAAAGGTTCACATGCTATTAAGTACACAGTAACTGAAAAACGATGAGGGGAAAACTTTGCGATGAAGTAAATGAAATACACAAATTAAGGCCTAAGATTAGAAGCATGATGGCCGGACATATTGACGTTAACTGATGCCCCCTCTCCCCAGTGATATGACCCTTTTTTCTTGATGGTTTGGCTCTATGTTCCAATTCCAATAATTAACCAAAGAATGCAACTCGCTGTTAAGCATCAGAGACTTGACCAGCCTTAAATATCTGTCCGTGGCTCTAAATCAAATGTTTTGCTCATCAAATGTAGCCAATCATTTTGAACACATCCTAGAAGCTCTTCCCATTAGCAAATGCAAAATCGTCTGTCTGAAAGAGCTGGACAGACACAAGCAGTCATGAGCAATCAAACAAAATACCACGTGGATTTGGCATGTCCATGACTCCAAAACACAGGATAATGATTTCAAATGTCTAAGAAGTATGATGAGCTCAAACACCATGGTAAAACTATGGAGCTGGCCAGAAGCCTTTTTTCTGCATCTGTAAAAAAGAATAAAGAAGAAAAAATGTGAGAAAGAGATGCTATGGACATACAAAGTGACCATATAGACATAAAATTAACTAATAGACCTAGAGAAAAAAATCTGCTGTTATGCCCTAAAATAATCTTCATATTTCAAGAGAGAACATTCATTTTGATTGGAGGATGATTCTCCAATGTCAAATATGCAAATTAGTGACCCATCATCATCCAATTAACACAAAATTGAAATTTTCTAATCATGAGTAGAATATCAGTGACCAGTTTTGTAGCAGAAAATAGATTTTCAGCCTAAAGAAATAATAAGGCACATAAAAACATTATAAAACTTATCCAACCAAAGGAACCAAAGCGCAGAAACTAGTTGTTAACAATTTATTACGATAGTAAATATCTGCCGACCTACCTTTTGATAGATATCGGCAGAGCATTGTAACATCAAATATACAATCTGAAAATGGGTAAAAAAAGAAAAAGAAAAGAAAAGAAAAAACAGTAAGGGTCTTACATATTGAATGCAACAAAACAGCATATAGAAAAGAAAGTGGGAGAAATCTACCAGCTTATTTAAATTTGGTTGTGGAAGTTAGTGCCGAATGGTAAGTTGTCTTCAAGTTCAAGAATGCCAGGTACACATTCAACAAACTCTAGTTGCCTTGTTAACTGATCTAAGCATTCAAAAATCTGTTCTGATTGAGGGTGTGAATTATCTCTAACAATGAACTCAAAAACAGTGCCATTCACCTCAACTGAGCTGCAACCAGGAGTTTTCTCTACCCCTCTATCCCTCATCAGCTTCCTCACTTTGCCAGCCTTCTCCCAAAGTTTTGCTTCTCTGTACATATTTGCTTGCAAAACATATATTCCACTGTCATGAGGGTCTAACTCAAGTAGCTTGTTAGCGGCCCTTTCTCCCATATCAAAATTTCCATGAATTCGACAAGCAAAAAACAATGATCCCCACACTGCAGCATCTGCCTCCATTGGCATGCTCTTAATAAGTGCTTCTGCCTCATCCAAGAGACCAGCCCTACCAAGTAGGTCCACCATACATGAGTAGTGTTTAAGCTTGGGGGAGAGGTTAAATCTGGAGCTCATTTGAGCAAAATATTTACGAGCTTCTTCGACTAAACCTCCATGACAACATGCTGATAATAACCCAAGAAATGTAACCTCATCTGGTATCAAACCAATTTCAACCATCTCTGAAAAGTAAGATATGGCATCATGTGCATTCCCATGGAGGGCTAAACCACCAATAATTGCTGTCCAAGTCAAAGAATTTCTTCCAGGGATCTCATAAAAAACCTCAAGTGCCTTTGCAATGTTACCACACTTGGCATACATGTCAACTAGAGCAGTCCCCAGGGCAACATTTAGATAAAGTCTGTGCTTCTTAATGTAATGATGAATCCATAAACCAATGTCAAGAGCTCCAAGCTGTGAGCAAGCAGATAAGCAGCTAACCATGGTCACTTCATCAGGCTTTGTATTCGTAGCTTGCATCTCATGAAACAAAGCCAATGCCTCCTTGCTACGCTTGGCTTGAACATAACCACCTATCATGGCATTCCACGGCACGACATCTTTTTCTGGCATTTCATCGAAAAGCCTCCGAGCAGTTTCCAAATCCCCAAATTTGGCGTATCCAGCTATCATCGTAGTCCAAGACACCACAGTTTTCTTCGCAGTCTTGTCAAATAACACCCGTGCTGCCTCGAGATTCCCACATTTTGAATACATATCCATAAGCGCATTAGCGAGCGGAACAGTTACATTCAATCCGTTTTTCTCAATATATCGATGAAATCTTCTTCCTAGGTTCAAATCCTCCAACAGGGAACACGAAGAAATCACCCCAATCATCGTAACTTCATCCGGCTCAATTCTCTCGTCTTCCATTTCTCGATATATTCTCAACGCTTCTCGCGCTAGCCCACTCCTCACATACCCATTAATCAAAGAATTCCAAGAAACCAAATCCCTCACACAACTTTCACCAAACATCTTGCAGGCGGCATCTAACTCCCCGCACGATACCAACATATGGATCATCCCATTATGAACAAAAACATCCAAATCAAAACCCAATTGCAATACATGCCCCAGAACCCCATGACCAATCCAAAACAACGACAAGCGAGCGCATGATTTAAGCAACAGAGGATAAGTGTAGTTATCCGGCCTAGCAACACTACTACTACTCAACATGTTCTTATACAGAAAGATGGCTTCTTTGGGATTTTTACTCTCCGAATAAGCTCTCATTGCTACATTCCAAGAGAACGCATTCACGTTCTGGATATTGTTCAATATTGTTTTACAATAATCGAGATTACCCGATTCCGAGATTGCGCAGAAGGCAATCACGCGACTCGAAGCCAACCCATCTAAGATTAAGCCGGTTACGGTCATTTGCGCTTGGATTTGCTTCAATTGGGTCATGGAAGTGCATTTTTCCAGGAGAGAGAGTGTGGGGTTTGAGAGGACGAATGTGTGGTTTGTATTCCAGTTACTGGGTTTGTCTTTGTGGGGTAAAAGAGAGCGAGTGTGGAGAGAATAGAGAGAAGAAGAAAAAGCGGTTGGAAAGAGGGGTTTCAGAGCCCAATACAGAGATTTGAGGTTGAAGCGACAGGGATTAACCATCAGAAGATTTTGTATTTGGCGGGAACGAGTTCGGTGAGTTTGAGGAACCCAATGCGAGTTGACGGTTGACGATCTTATAATAGACGTTGCAGGGGTAAAAAAATAAAAAAAATTGAGATAAAGTAAAATAATTTATAAATTTATAATTTATAAAATAAAATAAAAATAAAAAAATTTTAAAAAGTTTTAAAACTTTTAAATTGTGCGCCAAACGCATCCTAAATAAGTTTCGAACTTATTGATTGTTTTTTATTATACTAACGGGATGAGAGTCTTATCGTGTTTCGAAAATTAGTGGACCGTTTGGATGACTATATTTACTTAAAAAAAAAAACTACAAAAGTTTATATCTTTATATAAATTTTTTTAACTATTTTTGTATTTTATATGTTTATTTTAAAATTTATATATTTTAATTTTATCAATTTTTTTAATCAAAATCATTATAATGAGTTATTCAATTCCGTTCCAATGAATTTTAACAATAAATTTTAATTTAATTATTCAAATGTCCAAAAATAACTGACGTATCTTTTTCTTATTTTCGACCTCCCAAACAAACTAGTGTCCCTGTTGTTCGGATTTTGGATTTGGTATAATACAAAATGACTTTAATTTTGTTATGTTCGTTTGCGATAAAATAGAGATGTGTAATATGACATTAATTAACTAAATTAGTCAATTTTAAATTTTATATAAACGTATAAAAGATTATTAATTTATGGTTAGCTAATTAAATTTCATATAATTACCTAATAAGTAGTTTATTGATTTATAAATTTTAAACATTTTCTTAAAATGAATTAACTAAACTAAAATGTTATATAGCTTGAAAAATTAAATTATTTTCATGAATTTAATTATTTTATTCTTAGTTTATTAGTTCATGATTAGTCAATTCAAAATTTACATGAGTGTCTAATAAACAGTTCTTTAATTTTTTTTAATTTAAATAAACAGAGATAAAATAATTTATAAAACTATACTTTAAAAATAACTTGCGGATGAATCTAGTTGCATTACTAATTTATTATACAAATTTTTTAGTTTTAAATTGATTAGGTTAAAATAATTTTTATTTTGAAATAATTGATTCAAATTTTATTCTTTCATAATTAGATCATTCAAATTTTGTTTGTGAAAAATTAAATTAATTATTATATACAATATATTTTTTTAATGTGAAAAAATTTTCTTGTAGGTCTTTCGGACTTTATGAGAATAGCAAACTCCTTGAATTGTCGGTATGCACCCCACACACCAATTCTCAGATCAATCACGAGTACTTATCTGACTAATCAGTTTATTCTATACAATAATATTACCTGATTCAGATTTATCAATTTTGATTAAAGAATATAAAATCATAATTAATTAAAAAGTCAATTAATATTGCTAAGATGACATATAATGTAAGCCTCGGAAAATTTTCAATTTCCAATTTTAGTATTAGTTGGTTTTGACTGGAATTAAAATTTAATTTAATTGGGTCTCTTTAAAATTTATTTAATTGTTACGAATTCAATTAAGCCGGTTAATTAGTTTTTCTTGGGGTTATTTATTTTACTTTGATATCCTAAACTCATTTCTTTTATACCAAATTAATAACCACTTCTCCTAATTTTAAAACCAAACCCATTTATCCAATCTAGCTCTAGCAGTTAATCTGAATCTGTGAACAAATACTGATTTTGTTTTTGCTCCAGCAACTCAATCTAGTACATCTACCGAAACAGACAAAACAGTAGAAAGGAAAATATACTAAAATAGATTAATAGAAATCTCTCAAATACGTTTCTCATTTAACTTGATAAATTACAAATATAAACAATAAACTACCAAATCAGGGAAGCTTATCATATAACTAAAAGACCAAGGCACAAACTATAATGAATTCTGAAAGCCTGTTGACATGTATGTGTGTTTGTGTATAGAGAGAGACAGAGAGAGAGAGACAGAGAGAGAGAGGGTATTGATTTTTTTTTTAGCTCAACTAGAACACCTTTAATTTTGGTGTGTTTTAAAAATAGGGTTCAAGCATTTGCCTAAATTAGGAACAGATTTTGGTAGTTCAATGAATGAAGGCTTTCACATGCAAAGGCCAACTGTGGGTTCAAGAAGCTCCTCTGATTTGAGAGAGACTGAGTCTCAAACTTTAAAGCATATTCATTGCAATCAACATGACATTAGAGTAGCAAACATTATACAAGTCTTATCCCAACTCAAAAAAGCTTTAACCCCAAACTAATTAAGGTCCGCTACATCAATCATATTGCTCCATTATATTTCTATCATAAGTTAATGTTTTTGTAGTAGCAAACATTATAAGATCTCAGAAGCTCCATAAGAAAATCACCATAGAAAAAAAAAGGAACAATAATGAAGCACATCATAACCTCAGCTTCCCTCTCTACCATCATCTACCAGCTTATCATAATAATAGAGATTAAAAACTCAAAGCAACCTTGGGAAGGAAGGGACAGGCTTTCTCCTCTCCTATACAAATGATATGCTTCAGAAACAAGAATAGGGACTCAAAATCTTCAATTGAACAAATAAAAAGCAGATTATCCAAATCTCTCAAGCAATTATTAAAAAAAGAAAAAAAATAAAAAGTGACCCTAGAATTCTGTAAAGCAATTCACTGCTTTATATTTATACAAAATTCCATCCCTCACCTGGCTCTCTCAGCCATGACCTTATAGACCACTTGCTGAAGCAAGCCATGGACAATCTTATTTAACTTTATTTACAACTCAGGAATCGACTTATCTGGACGTCCAATTTATCTTAAATCTCCTCTTTCCTCTACTTACTCGTTTCGAGCTCAAGGTAGCCGTCTTCCAGACAAGTAAAGAGAGAGGTCATCTCTCATAACCACAGCAGTCTTGTCGGCGGATTCACAAATCTCTTGTTTGTAACCTTTGTCATGGTGATGAGACAAAGGCAACTCATCCAGGGCCTTATCTCCCATGTCGATGACAATATTATGAAGAATGCAGCACACAAGGATAATTCTCGGCAACCTATGCTTGTCAGGTCTCCACATCACCCCATGAATTATCCTCCACGTCTCCTTCAACCTCATCAATGCCCTCTGGGCCACCATATGAGTTGCAAGATGCCTCTTGTTGAACTCAGCCTTGGATTCGGAAAGCTCTTTCCCCTGGTAAGGTGTGAGAAGCCAGGGCAGTAATGGAAAGCCCGAATCACCAACTATATATTCGTTTATTTCTGTTCCTCCCGAGAGTTTCATCTTGTTCCCATTTAATCTCTCTCCTTTCTCGCATAGCTTGAAGAAAGTTGAACTCTGAAGCACAGTGGCATCGTTCATTTTTCCAGGCCATCCAGTGACTATATCCAGGAACCTCATATCGGGGTCCACAATTGCCTGCAAGATCATACTGTGATTCTTCTCGCGATCGAGCCAAACATTTCCTGCCATTTCGGATGATGACAGCAACATGGTAATGTGGGTGGTATCAATTGCACCACAACAATTTGGAAAGCCTCGAAGTCTCTCGAACTTGGACTTTATGACCATCAAATCTTGTTCCTTTGAAGGCCACTGCAAGTGGTGAAGACCCCTTTCTTCCATGGCCTCCACAAAACGCCAGGTCACTTGAGAAACAGTTGAATGATTCGTCCCGAATGAATCAGCAACTGCTATTAGTGAATCGCCAGAGCTTAGCCTTCTCAAAGCTACAGCTACTTGATCATTTAAAGACATTGGCTTTCCATTACTAAAAACAAAGTGTGCTGACTTTTCCATCATATGTTCCTTCACAAGCGAGCATATGTAGTTGTAGGTTATTCTGGACACCTTGAAAACAGACTCAAACTTATCCAAACCCTTCGATGGAGATAAAAAACCTGCAGATAGCAGCAGAGTACTTTTAAGTTTAGCCATTCTTAAATGCAAAAACATTCATATTTGACTTCCTGTCTTTTACTAGGGATTCAGGGTAAGAACAAGAAACAGATGTCAACCCTCCCCCGGTAAGCTTGAGCAATCAACATCTAACCTCCAACAATTATAGTAATCAAGCACAAAGTCATTTCCTCAAATCTGAAACTATAGAAACCTATGAAGTAAAAGAGTATATCAAAAAAAGCAAGGGTCAACAATGGAGAAAAACACAAGTAATATCACGTACGAAGCAAATGTAACAAACATGAGGTGTTACAGAAGCTTAGTTGTGTACAAGCTGATTGTGAGTGAAGGGATGAGCATTACAAAATTCAGTGAGACTTCATATTGAGAATCAATGACCCCAATAGATATGCCTATTATGCATATTGCAGAAGCCACTCACACGGTATAATCATTAAGCTCTATTAACACTATTTACCCCATGAATTAGCATCAACCTCTCATTGTCATCCATTAAAAAAAAAAAAAAAAAAAAGCCTCGTGAACTTGCTCATTTTTCCATCATTAAAGAAAACTTGTTTCCATAAAATGCTACACTGGATCATTAGTTTATACTTAACTAAAACAGATTCAGAACCATAAGGTTGACTTCAAGCTCCTGCTTAGCTGATTTCGTTCTCGTTTTTTCTATCACATACTACATAAATCATATGCTGCCACTGTCTTATTCAACTTCCTTCATACTGATCAAGCAAACCAAATGTAGCCTTCTTGTCACCTTTATTCCAATATATTTATTTTTGAGAAACATCTAGGTGAAAACTTCACTATTTCACAACAAATACTTTCCCAATTAACCCACATCTCTACTGATAGCTAAAAGCAATTTGTATCCGTAACTTCACCATCTTTCATCAATTGCTCTGTAGTCATCATTTTCTT
>QLOD02000009.1:21004984-21024777 GCA_003260245.2 Sideroxylon spinosum
TTTTTTTTTTTTGGGGGGGGGGGGGGGAATTTGAGCTTCATTGTGGGAGAGTGATTAATTCCATCAAATATTATCAGATGTATCTGAAGAGAAGAAGAACATGATTGAAAAATACAAGTCCGTGGCAGTTCGTAGATGATCCTTGTGATAGCTGAAAGCATTTCGCCATATTAATTTCATCTATCTTCTATGAGCAGTTTCTCATTCAATAGAACAGGTTTTCCACGTGTACTAACTAAATCCTAGTTTCGCATTTAAGGTGATTGTTAGAGTTGTGACTCATATGTTTCACTCATGCTCTAACAAAATGGCAGATGCCTATTCAAGCATATCTACATTGGTTTGCAGAATGCAGAGAAGGTTGGTGGGTGCGGGGGGCTTGGCCCTACATATGGCACAAGTTTATTGCTCGCTGGTAGTGACTAAGAATTACAAAGAAGCATACAAGAGGCCTGAATGTCACTGGAACAGTCGCTGAGAAGCTCACTGAATGTCACTGGAAAGTACATACATTGCAGTGTTGTAGGAGAGCTCATTGGAAAGCTCGCCCTAGCAAGTGGCACAATTTCTAGTTTATTAGGACCACTTTGAGAGTCAGTTATAGGCAGAATTTTTGTTTCTTATATATATAGACGTTCTATACACATTTTGTAAGTTCAAACTAGGGTTTTCTAGGGTTTGTAAGAGAGAAAAATGAAGAGTAAGGTGAGAAGATTTTTCTAATGTTTTTTTCAAGGTCTTTATTTCTCATTCCTATAATCTTTCATACATTCTTCGAGGTTGCTAATAGAAAGCCAGGTATACTGTATCCGTGGATGTAAGCAATTTGCTGAATCACAGAAATCTTGTGCTTTTGTATTTGCTTTTCAATTTGTTTTTGTGCATATATTCAATTTGTTTTTTTTTTGCATATATTCACCTGTGTTGCTAAGATTGATACAGATTCCGCACAACAGGGACCAACCAGTACAAGACCCTATTGTAATTTATCATATCAAAGGGGCCAAGAAGGACATTTCTGAAGACAGATACGATGAGATAAGGACATCTGAACTTAATGCTGAAATGCTACATAGATGCATGATTTTCATGGATAACTGATAGAGCAAAATCTTCCAGAGTGGTATTTTCAAGAGACAGGAGCTTGATTCCGTAATGCATGCAAACAAGGATTCACCAAATGGGACATTTTTTCATCTATTGACCAGGGAATGTCCTTTTGTCAAATCCTCTAAACTGAATCTATTGAAAAGCTAGCACCATTCTAGCCCTCACCATTTTTGTTAATATTTATAACATAAGAAGGAAACCAGTAAACAAAAGTGCAACTGATGCCATTTTTTTTTTTTATAACATGAATAAATAATACCCTGTGATAAGGTTTATTTTCTACGGAATCCAGCAAACCAGATACAAAGGTTCCAGGCACTAAAGACAGGAAATGGATAAAAACAAAACAAAATTATAGAAAGTAAGCCCTTTTGAAAGAGGGTGTGTGTTACACACAATCCTACTTTAAGCAAAAATTATACCAAAGCATTTAAGCATTTTCCCTACTTAAATTGCATTGCAAGTTTTTGGGGTGAGGCCACAAATTTAAATTACAACCATGATACCTATATTAACCATGTTCTGCACTTAAGCTGCTGACTTTCAAATTACATAGGGGTCATATAGGTAGCCAGTAATTCACTACAACCTCTCTACAAAAGATTTATGTCAACAAAGATAACAAGGAACAAAAGAGTAAAGAAAAATGCCAACATATACAAAATGATTAAAATAAATCAATAAAAGCATCTTTCAATCATTCAAAGGACACTTTCAATTACAAAAATGTCCTCTGCCTTATTTGATAATTTTAACTTTTAAATTTTCAAACACACACAAAAACAAAAAATAGGACTTCCAAATAAATCTAAGATGCATAAAATGGTATGGAGGGAGTAATCAGCATTGGAACTAGAACTGAGTACGACCAAAGAGTAGTAACCTCCACAATGTGAAACAAAATAATGGAAACTCACAGCATACACTCACCAAAAACAAACAAAGAAACAAAAAATGAGGGGCCAAAAGGGAGCATGAAAACCAAATTTCATCTTCTTGTTAAGGACAACCAAATAGGCACTAACATTATCACATAAATCTATGTTACAGCTAGTGCAAGACACTCCTGCATTCAGTGTTTCAGAAAAATTTAGAATATGAAGGTCAATTGGCCATCTTCCTTGCGTATTTGAGGTTGCTCGCCAATAACTGTGTCCTTCTATTGAGCTATGAATCTCATAAAATTTGTGTCAATGCATAATGTTTAAATATGAACTAATGATCTCAGATGTGTATTCTTTTTTGAAATCAAAAGAGCTGGGATCGATCCATTAAGTCCATGAGAAACCAGGGTGTGTCTGATCAGCTATAACATAGGAAGGAAGATATAAGTGAAACTAAGCCTGATCAACCACATCAAGCAGAGAAGTTTAGGAGCTTGATAGTTCATATCCGTTCAATTCTATCCTCCAGCGTTCAATACCCTAGAGTAACTCAACAGTATGACCAGCCAAAGATAAATTCCAATCAAGTTAACTGGTTTTTGGAACCACTGCTCCAATATGATCTGGTAGCAGATTAAATTAAAAACTGTACAATATTTTTCTAGATATTTGTTAGCCAAAACAAATAGATCAGTTAATCTCTTGAAAATATCTTTCATCCTTTTTCCCCAAGAGATAAATCTAACTGGGTGATTATTTTTCACTAAAACTCCTGTCTACAATCGTTGAACAGTTCAGACTTCCAAAACAGGGAGTCACATAAGTTTTCCCACCATATACCCTGAAATATCTCTAATTTTGACTTATAATTGTCTGCTTCACACAATCAATGAAATGTCCTTGCTCCAGGATTCTTTCTCCTTGAGCAAGAATTTTGTGCAATCACAAATTGTTAACCTTAATTTGATCTACACTACATGCTTCTAAACTCATCAATACAAGAAACTATTCCTTGGCATATCAGTGCGTCGGAAGATTGAACATCTGACTGACTAAATTTTCCCTGCATTTATCATCACTAAAATTAGGAAGGACCACATAAGCAATGCGCTTTTGGACTCCAACTAATTGTCCTTTTTCATAGTTAACCATCTAATCCTCCTGATTTTATAGCAAACTCAACGAGAGATGCATACCAGGTTCATATTCAATGACCTTATCTTCATTCCCCTGAAAGCTGGAGGAATCTAAAGAAATTCAGTTACCAAGGAAAAAGATCCGATACTAGCCATCATCTCATCAAATCTAAATGAACTCAGCTTTCTTCAGAGTTTAGGAAGCTCTACCACTGTGCATGGTTTTATCTATTTGCAGATCTACATGCATGTTATAATTACAGTCATCTAATAAAACATTAGGTATAATGAAGGAGGTAACATGCCTCCTATTCTTACAGTGGCAATCGTCTAAATTAAAGCATATGGTGACGAACAATGAATTTCTCCAAGCAAGAAGTAGTCTTCTAACCGTGTGTCACCTGCACATGATCACTTTTTGGTCGCTTACTCTATAAGAGACATTGTACAACAATAGCCTTCTAATTTTAATTGGAGAATTCACCCTTCACAGTTGTCTTCCCAAGTAGGTCATGTTGAATACTTTTTACCAGTATAAAATGCAGCTATCAGTGCATCCAATTTGATGCAAGGCACAGTAAGCACACACATACACACAGAGAGATCCCAAGTGTTCAGAAGAATTTTAGTTCCAGAATAGTTGATTTGAGTATCATATACTTGTTGAAGACCCTGAGACTGTGTACTACAGCTTCAGAGGATGTACCAGAGTTGTAGTTCTGTGTAGACAAAATGTAAATGAGAAAAAATGGGAAACTGTTCTATCATCCATCAGAAGATTGAGACAGTAGCATAGTATAAGAAATGTATTAATTTATGTGCAACAAGGGTATCAATCAATATGCAAAATTCCATCACAAGCATAATAAAAGTACAAAATGTTCAGTAAAAACATTTGGAAATATATCACAAGGGCCTCTTAATTCCATAAGGAATTTACTTTATCGAAAGATACCATTTAAAAACTGAGAGGGTTTTCAAATTTGGGTGAGGGACTCAACTCAGGAACCGAGCGTCTAATCTCTCAGGACTTCACATAAAATGGAAGTGAATAATAGCCATGTTCAAGAGTTCCGCAACATGTAATTTAGGGACAGCACACACTATATTGACGACCTGGTCCTTTGAAATGATGGCATTTTGCATTACATGGTTAATATGGAGGTAGCACAATAGAAATTTTCAAGGAAAAGAGGTCCCTTTACATAGGTTAAAAGCAATTTTGATGTCTTACTTTGCATAGATAAATTTTGGTCAATAGATCCAGACTGGAATTGTTTTTTTATCTGTTGTCAAGAGTATGAAATCTTAAGTTTTGGGTTGCAAAAGAGGCATCCCTTTACTAATAAAAAATTAGTTATTTATCAAAAACAAAAAACAATCTCGTTGCAATTTCAGAATTTAATAAAATGGAAGGATTTAATACACTGTGCATCTGTCTTGAGAGAGCTATCAAGTTTCTTAATGCTCCATTCAAGGTTATAGATTTCCACTGGGTGCTATATAAATGCGAAAGGAACAATTTATATTTGGGGAGGCATCCAAAAAGGCCACCATTATTTTGTAACTATTGATGTGCGTTCCTAATTCACTTGGACATGGGAGCTGTAAGGAGGCATGCTTCTTAATTATCAAAGTCAAATATAACAAGGATAAAGTTTCATATGTGATATAACCACTAGTTTCCATCATACTATTTCAATGACAGCAATTGTCAATAAAGAATATCTTAATAGATGATTTAAAGGACATTAAACCAATGGCTCCTAATAAATGATGTAAAAACTTATATGAAGGAAGCATTTATTATGTAGAATCCAACTATGAATGAAGCCCTGTGATATGTGGCCAACAATGAAGACAATAACTTTATGTGCCTATTTTCCTGCAGCCCGTAAAGGACCAGGCACCATCTAGCAACCAAGTAAACCAACCTCTTGTCAGCACTAACAAGTAACTTCACTATAAGCTCCATTCTGTAGACTGGATGCGTACATTTGAGACTTGCACAGTATCAGATTTAGAACCTTTCTGGCGAAGGAGGATTCCTATTATGCTTTTCAAGCCAGAAAGAAGATCATTCTTAAGAAACTCAGCCAAAAGTATGCAGGGAACTTACAAGCATTAAGTTAGATAACATTGAACTCGTATCAAAAAGGATACAAAAACTTCTTTATTTGATAGTGTTAACAATCTGGAAGGAAATATTCATAGTACAGAGGTTACATTCTGAACCGGAAGAACTTCCCTTCAGGCCCTAAATATTCTAAGATCTGACAGACAATAGTATAAAGAAAGTCCATGATAACGTTACTTAATCCATGACTTCTATTAACAACTTGCTAACATTCCCTTTTTTCCCACAATCTTGGGCTGCGACTTTGACATAAAAGTAGAACTTAACCCTACTAACTACAAAGTTCCAAACTCTTAAGACATTTTGATATTCACATTTCGACAAATTTATTTAATTGACTCCAGATTTGATTCCAAAACTCATACATATCTTGATTTTGAAACCATTTGCATCAGAACAAGTAGGAAAAAAATGGAATATCATCAAATGAACAATTTGTGACCATAAAGGATGAAATTGAGGAACACAAAATTTGACTTCCTAGAATTGTTTTTACTTTTACAGCTTTTGCAACTACAATTTATGCTAGCAATCCAGCACTAATTTCTACTCCTAATGCATGTCAAGAATTGCTTAGTATCATATCAACCTGCAATTTAAAAGATTGGCCTTTGTGGTAAGATTGATCCTCTGCGACCTAGAGGTCAACATTTAATACTCAAAAACAGACTTTCCAGTTACTGAATGTAAGATTATGGATATTGCCTCTCCCTAGACCCTGCACGGTTATTTTGGGTAGGTCAATTTGCAATCCACAAATAGATTCTTACACTCCACCTTATTTTTTCATTTAATAAAATTACATAACTACTTTCATTCTTCTAATAAGATGTGTTGTATAATTTTATGCCATAATATCCTTCTACAAGAATGAGGTTAATTGTGCAATTTTATTTGTTGAAAAAGTAGAGTGCAAAAATCCATTTGTGGATTGCATATAGGGCCACCCTTCTGTTTTTTTTTTTTTTTTAAAGAATTGAGTTCACTGATTAACCTGAGCCTAAAAGAAAAGCCAACCTAAGCCTTCGCTCAGGTTGAGATACGATCGGGGTAGATCTAAGGCCTGCATCTTGCTGAATAAGAAGAAAAGAAGAAAAGATTTACAGGAAAGGAGGCAGTAAAACCAAAATTCATGTACAATTGTGATATTTCTGTTTAGATGATGGAGTCTACTCACATATTAGTTACAAGAATGGAATTTTGAATGTTATTCCAGAGCACCCAACAGACGACAATTATTTGTTCAATGATAAAGTTACATTAGTTGCAAACAGATCAATTAATGTCCCTTAACCCAGGCGCCATGTAAATTTCGGGACCAACTCAATAGTATCATTATGCAAGCAGCCTTGGATTTACTATCAGAAAACAATGAAAGAACATGTTCTCCATTAACATGCCCCACTTAGGTAACTAGACATGGAACATTGCTGAGGAAAACCTTCTGAAATTCTATCGTCACAGGACAATGATCGTGTAATCTAGGAAGACAAGACACATCGTTTCTCTCCCTCTTAAGAGAAACTTACAACACTCAAATGTTAGACAAAAAAAAAAAAAGGATGACTCATAGTGGGAGAAAAAGACAGATTAGGGATTCTTCTCTTCGGTACCCAAATGCATTTCCAAGACATTGGCAAGTAACTTCAATGAAAGGTAAAGCAGAAACCCAAAGAGAATATCCAAAATTGAATTCAATTCATACATGAGAATTCCATCAAATAAATATAAACCAGCATGTAAACTATTCCACCAAGGAATCCATGTCGATATTACATGTATATCGTATAGATTATGCAAAAAAAAAAAAACACAAATAGATAATGAAGCAACAAAAAAATTATATACCATCAATCCTCTTGGAAAAGACATCCCACCAGTCCACAGACGCCTGCTCAGAAGACTCAGCAGCAGAATCGTTTGGTTCAACCTTCTTCTCTACCTTCCTCCTCTTCTTGTAACCTCTCAAAGGACCCATCAGCTCACAAAGACCCAATTGAATTAAAACCCAGAAACCCACTAACTACAAACAACAAGAATCAATAAAAATTTGGTAAAATTCATTAAAATACATATATATAATTAAATAAAACAATACCCATTTGTCACGACACAAGATTCAACATAAACAGATCATACAATAGTTGAAAAAGAAAAAAAAAATGCAAAGGCATACATACAAGTTATTTGCAGTTGTGTGCCAATGCTATATGTGCATATTTGTGGGTGTTTGGAGCATGCAAAGCGAGGACTCGGGGAAAAAAATGGGAAGAGAAAATAGGAGAGAGAGAGAGAGAGTTTGAGGAGGAGTGAGGAGAAATATTTCGAACTGTTGTGGGCTTAAGACAATGTAGCAAGAAAAGTAAGAGACATGGACATCTGCAGTGTGTCTCTCTCTCTCTCTCGCTTTGTCTCAAATCGTTTTTATGTTCTTGGATTTCAGAGTGACGATGCGGAGTTAGCTTCGAGCTGCTGAATTGGCTATATTTTTTTTTTTTTTTCCTTCTCCTTATTTTCCTTTCCTCTTTGGTGTTGCTTCTACCAATATTTCATGGCATGTATTTACATCAGGGTCCACAAAATACCCGAATGAATTAATAATCAATATTTTCGGATTCAGGTACAGTTTAAAAATCTAAATTTTAGTAATTTATTTTTTTGTATTTTTTATTTATTATTTTTTTGATGTATTTGGTGAAGTAAATAATAATTTTTAATAATTTTTTTTAATTTTTGGATATTTGATAATTGTTTGATAATTTTTAACAATTCTCAGTAATTTTTTTTATAAATTTTAATAATCTTTTTATAACTTTTGAGTTGAATAAATTACTACAATTGAGTTGAAAAAAAAAAAGAAAAAATTAGGCATCGTTTAGTATTTTATATCTGGTAACTCAGTTATCAACTATTAACTTTTTGGTTTTTTCAAAAATTACAAAATTTATCCTCTTAAATTTTAAACCTTCAAGAGAAAAGATGTCAAGTTAACAAAAAATCAAAAAACTAGATACTAAAAAGTTAACTTTTTTTTCCTTCCTAAATACAAAAGAAAATTAGTTTTTTTTCTTCCCAAACTAGACCTTAGTGTTTTGTCAAACACTCAAGAAGCAACTTTTGATTGTTTTCTGCTAATTTTTGCACCTCCAAACGGAGCCTACTTGTAATAAATTTAGAGACCATAAATGATATAAACCCAAAATTATTATGAATTGGAAAAAAAAAAAAACCGCACAATATGTATTCATGAATTTCAAATTAATATAATTTGAACTCGTTAAAAATAAATTAATTATTTAATATGTTTATTAAATTTTAACAAGTACGAAAATGAATACGATTATTTTGATGTATTTGAGTTATATCAATTCTTAGGAGTTCAATTTGATTTCAAGTGTAAAAATTATTAACCTCCTTGATTTTTGAATTAGCATAATTGAATTAGTTAGAAATGGAAACAATAATATATACATATATATATATATATATATATATAAAGAGAACGTTTTCGATTGTCTCTATAGATGGAGATGAAGCTTACTGAACTGAATTGCTAAGCATAAATGTGGTCAGTGTACCAGCTGCAACTTATAATTGGTTTGGCCATACATTAATTTAGTGATATTTAATAGAGTATATATATCTACTAGACTTGGATGCGCACACTTTTTCTAAGTAAAAGTAATAAGAAATTATTATTTTATTATTTTTATTTTTATTTTCTAATTTTTTCTTATTCTCTGCATTTTTCTAAATCACAAAAATAATATTTCACAGTTAAAATGATTGAAAATTTATCTTAAACAATAAATAGTGATATTTAAGTAAATAATGAGTAATTGAGGAGAACAAATAAAAGTAACCATGAGAATTTAAGGGGTATATTAGGAAAGTAAAATAAAAAGCATATGGTAAAATTAATTAAGTAACTTATCTAATTTTAAAATTTACTTATGCACTCTTTAAATTAAGGACCCGATTAGATGGTGCTAAAATTTTATGGGATAAGTTTGAGAGGGGGTATAAGATAAGAGGGGGTATTATTTTTAGAGGGTTAGTCCACATTGATGTGATGTTTATGGAGTGAGATAACTTTTGACTTGGTTTGGATGTTTTTATAAATAAGAAGGGGTGAATGAGGGAAAAAATAGTCAAATAACTCTTTTACCCTTGTGATGTCCCAAACTTTGTTACCCATTAAATTAAATATTAAATTACAAAACTAACTCTATTTACTTATTTTTGGACAATTTGAAGTTGTATTATTTATTTCATTGAAATTTTAATTTTTTATAAATTTATTTAAAGAATTTTTTTTTTAAATATGTAATTTTGAATAGTTGGTTATTATCCAATTTTTTTTAATTATATTTATTTTGACTTGTTGGCTTACCTATTATTTTTTTATTAATAGTATATTTATTTTGATCAAATTAACAATACTGTTAACGAAGGCTAAAAAGGTCAAAAACAAGAGTCTTAAGGGGCATAATTTTTGGTTAGCCCTTGAGGTGCTCAAAAACTATCCCTCAAAGGAGGAAAAGTTAAGGGGAGGGGAAAGCTAAGAGGGGGAAAGAAGGGGGTAAATTTTGTTATCCAAACAATGGTAAAAACATGAGACTCACACTTATGAAAGAGTAAAAGTTTTAGAGGGGATCTTTTGCTCCATCCAATCGGCCCCTAAAGATAAAGATGAAAAAACTTTAAAAAATTCATTAAATCATTAGCGTTACTAAGTTTATAATTTCACCAACTACCCTTAGTCTTTTCTTATGATAAAGGAAATATGGGGGCATCGGTGAAGTCAAAACTTAATAAAATTTTAATTTTTGTGGATCTTTTTAGTTTACTAAAATACCCTTAAACCTCCTATTGAATTCAAATTTTAAATTCAATAACTTCTACAAACTACTTCTAATTAACTTATTTTATAAATTTTAAATTTTTAACCATCGCATTATTTTACTTGTATACCTTTAATTAAATTACAAAAATAAATTTTTTATAATTTTAATTTTATTTAAAATAAAAATTTTAATAAAAATTCATAAATTTTGTATGTACACTTCTAATAGATGTATAATGGTAATCAGAATTGATAAACATTAAACTGATTAATTAAATTCTTATTTATTTGTTTTATTTCATTTTTTCATCAAGTGCTTTTTTTTTTTTTAAACAAAAAAACTAAACCCAACAAACTAGTTTAAAAAACTGATTTGCTTGAAATGCCTTAAATAACACACACTCCCTAACTCTCATATGTGAGATAACTTGTCCACTCAACATTTCTTTGGCCAAGACCCACTAAGTACTATTAATTTCGTAAAACAATTTTTGGTCTAGAAGATATAAAAAATTACCTATACATATATGCTTTGTAAGCTATTTCAATTTGTTAAGCTTCTAGATTAAGACATTCAAAATATGTTAAAAAAAAAAAGTTAAATTAAATTACATAAAGCCCGTTTGTTTTTTTACAAAATAATAAAAAATTTTACAAAATCCGAATTTTCTATTCATAGCATAAATCACAAGCTTACAAAAATAATACAATTTTTTTACAAAATTTAAATTTTCCAATTACAACACAAATTACAAAACTAAAACTTTTATAAATTTATACTCACTTTTACAATTTCAAACACACTCAATCTTGTGAAAGTAATTGAAAACTATTAAACCTTGTTATTTTTATTAGAGCACTCGAAAAGAAATAACTACACATGCTAGATTTTGGGACCTTGAGCTGTTTTCATTATTTATAGCGAAGAGAAGAGAACCAACCCTGATTTAATTGGTATCAAAAGTCTACCCACTACTTATTTATAAATAAGGATGAAGTATAAATTTTACCACATCTAAAGCATAGCATGATGACATGCTATAAAAGTTCAGTATAACCTAACATGCTACTAAAGTACGGTATAACCCAAAAGTCTTTATTCATCATAACTTTATTTGAATTTAACTAATACTTTAATTTTAGGCAAAAATTATCAACCCACTTTTAGGTTAGTTTGACAAATCTAAACTTTCTTCAAATTTTTAATAAATTTTAAATTTTTTTTTAAATTTCTTCAATTTTTTCCATTAAAATTTATCAAAAAAAAAAATTAACTTTCTCTAATTGTTCTAATTTTATGTAACTTTCTCTAAATTTTTTTTAACCTTTACAAATTTTTATAAAACGCACAACGTTTATTCAAAAAGGAAACTGTCTCAGCACCAAAGTAAACGATAAAAAATAAAAAATAAACAATTCACTTTTTAGTTTACCAAATACCTCTTAACCCAAAAATAATATCTACAAACAATACTAGCACAAGTTGTAAATAAAATCTCAACTTATTCAATCCACAAATAACTTTTTATGATTTCACATATCAAGTCGTCCAATCTTTATACTCCATAACTAGTTTTTTCTATTTTAGAATAATTTTCATTTACTAAAGAAAAAAAATGAACATAAAGAAAATTTATATTTAGTGTACCATTTTGTACTTAATTATGTAATATCAAACAAGGTCAAATATCTATATTATTGTACCAAACAGCCTGAACATAATAATGAAATATCAAGTATGGTCTCTGTAGCTTGGCAAAAAAGACAGAACTTCCACCATAATAAAATTATCAAATTAAAATACATCTTTATGGATATTTCTATTTAAAGTGATGGACTTTCATGTTACCACACAAGGTCCACAACCTTTTGTTAATTTTCTGTGAGGTAATGGTTTAGAAGTATGATGCCATTAAGTTTATTTAACATTTCATTTGTATCTTAACTTATACAAGAGCAATCCCAGCTTTTCTTTTTTCTCTCTGGGCTATTTGAAGCTCTAATTATCTCCAAGTTTTCTTACAATCTCCAAATTTCTCCACAAAAGGAATTTTCACTTTTTTTTTCTCTAATTTTTATCAACTTTTTATCATTTTTTTTTACTTTTACTAGTTTCTTCAACTTTCTATAATTTTCTCTAATTTTTTTAAAAATTTTGAAGAACAAACTAAACATCCAATAATAATAAAAATTGACAAAATCCCCCCCTCGTCGGGCGGGGGAAGGCCGAATGAACAAATATGTTTAATTTTTTTTAAATTTTTGAAGAGGAGACTAATTTGAAATTATACAAAATAATACAAAACTCTATAAATCTCTATAAATACGAATTACGAAATTGTTGAATTTAACATTTGTACTCACTGTATAAAATTCGAGAGATTAACTTTTACAAAATTTATACAATTTTATATAACTCCAAACACACCCTAAACATCCATTAAAAAGTTGCAGCAACCTTTTTTCTTAAAGAAATAACTATTGACCAAATTTACTATAAGAAATGACTAGAATACTTTTAAAACAAAACTGAACAAATTATACTGTGAATATAAAATAGAAACATGTAAAAAATAATTAAGTCAAACATTACTCTCAGTAATGCTTAGTGATTCCTCGACCTTGCAGAGTTTAAGGCAATCGATAACCCAAGTTACATAAGAATACAAATTCCCAAAAAAAAAAAAAAAAAAAAAAAAACAAAAAGAGCACTGCTGACCCATTCTTTTCTGCAAATTACATCAACGATATTAATAAATACATCACTGTCATTTTCTAATAAGTTATTATCCCATCAAAATTTTTAGAAAGAATTAGTTCATTTCATCTGATCTGCTCAATTTCACCATATACTCCATCCATTCATTTAGATGAACGGCTTATAATAATTCTAATGTTGAGCTTGTGCGGACCGCCTCATTAGCAGTGACTTCTTTCCCCGTGGCCTTTGGCTTCCTTGGTGTGCTTTTTGCTCAACTCCCTTTGCCCCTTCCTCGCCCAACTCCAAATGTGTACTCGTGTACCCATTAAAAAATATAAATATATATATATATACATATATATATTCAAACATGACCTTAATTGAAGAAGAAATATAAACAGGCAAACAAAGGAATTGTTTGAACTTGTATAAATTTAAAAAAGTTATAGTTTCATACGTGTATGGAATGATAAAAAGTAAGATAAAATATAAATTTGTAATACGTACAATAAGATAAAAAATAGATAAGTTTTAAAAGTTTTTAAAATTGTTAAAGTTTATTTACACTCCAAAGATGCCATGTAGAATGAGTAAAAAAAATAAAAAATTTGTACAATGAGTATAAAATTTAGATGGCATTTGATTTGTTTTTTTATTTTTTATTTTCTTTATTTTGAGATTTTTTTTATTTTGAATTAAAAATACTCAAAATAATTTTTTATCATTTTTCATCTCAATAATGTTACGGTTACTGTATACTTGTCTTGCATAGTCCATGGCTAAGGTAAATGTAGTTGATTTTTAAATAAAAAAATAATATTTTATGACTATAATAATTTTGGATAAAATATACTGATAACTACTACCAGTATAATTACACAAATGATGATTGATACCAAAGAAAGAAAGAGATAAGAGTAAAATAATTGTTTTGATTTAATACGTAAATTCATTTTTTATCTTGAACTGTTTTTTAAATTTTTTAGTATAAAATAAAAAATAAATTTCAAATAAAAAGATAAATAAATATATATATATATAGACCAAATCGAACCTTAAATTTTAAAGAAATTTGCCAAACCAGAGCTCACTCTCTCACCTGTCTGCATTGTAAGAGTTTGACCTCTTCAGTGCCGGAAATTGGATTTTCTTTGTCTCTATCAAGCTTCCACTGAAGTACTCTTTCTCCTCCAGTATAACCCTATCACGGAAACTTGAGTTTTCCACCTTACCCTCCTCTGTCTCCTTCTCCGCCTGATTAGACCGTTCGCCACGTGGCAACCTTGCCTTGTAGTGCGAAATCAGAGAGAAGCCTTGACGATGATGATTCCCTTTCCCGTACGCGGGGCTACAGTCCTTGAACGAGATCGAGCCGCAGGAAATCAACTGCATCAGAACCGTTGATGCCTTGAAGCTGCGTCCACTTGGATGATGATTCTCCTCCGTCCGATGATCGTCGCTCACCTCTCCGGCTCGCTGCATCGGTCGACCGTCGGCGGCTTCCATCAAGGGCTCTAGGGTTTCAGGGCTCCAATCGGACGGCGGGGGAGAGATCTCGTCTCTACTCAGCTCCGTGCTTCGCTGGCTCGGTTCTTTGCCCTTCTCTTCTTCTCCTCCCTCTTTTTCTTCTTCTATTTCTCTGATCGCTCTTCGCTGGCGTCGTTTGTCGTCGGTCTGAGTGGACGCGTCGGCGGCGGACTCGCCGGTGTAGACTTTGTACTCGTGGAAATCAATGCCGCTCCAGGACTGATTCCTCCGCCTCGTCGCGGCCTGGAAATCGCAATCTTCGCCGGCGGCTTTTTGACTCTCCGTTGGCGGTTTCCGGAAACTTGAGGACACCGTTTCGTCAGATTTGCAGATCAAGGCGCCGTCCAGAAGCTCCGATCCTTTGAGAATATACTCTTGACCGTGGGCTGGATAGATGAAATCGTTCTCTGCCAAATCGTGCCACACAAATCCGTTCTTGAATCTCCTGAATCAAAAAAATCAAACTCAGCTAAGGCAACTTACGTATATATTTGTATATTCATACATTTGTATGTGATTTTAGAAGTAGAAGTGCAATGTACCGTTTGGAAGACCAAGAGTACATGCTAGCAATGCCTTTTCCACGGAGGAAGTTCAAGCGGTTGATTACATCTGTTGAAGAACAGAGAAATTCAGAGAAAACGCCAGAAATTACAATTGACAGAAGTAAAAAGCTCTGTTTGGTTGCTGAGAAAATGCGGGAAAATAAAGGGTGATTATCCTTTGATTTCCTCCAGTCAATTTTCTCGACAACCAAACAGTTAATGGAAAAAAATCAATGGAATTATTTTGGTCTCTCTTTTTCTGACCTCTGAGGTAGAGTCCTTCGGGGGAGGAAATTGGGACCTCCATGAAATGCGGCTGCTCGAGGTGGCCGTTCCGGGAGAGATAGTAGACGACGGGTGCTTTGGTACGGAGCTTAGTGGGCAGCGGCTCAGTCCAGACCTTGGTCCGTTCGGGACTGGTTTCTTTGTCCTTCCATCTGAGGGACATTTGGAGGTCTGTCGCTCTGCCTCCGGAAGTGAGTGCCATTATTACAAACACTTCAAAGGGAAATGAAGGAATTTTATAGGCTTCTACAAAGAAAGGCGGAATGAAAAAACTTTTAAGCTTTGTAACGTAAGACAAGTCAAGGGGTGTTTACCGAGGCGGGATAGAAAGCTTCAAGTCTTTTCCATGCGTTTAAATTTTTGGTGCAATATTATATCTATTATGTCACCGTTTGGTATATCGAAATTCTCATCCTCCAACAATCTTCAAAATTTATTTATTTTTTATTTCACTACATGTATTATGAATTTATATTTTATCTTATTTTTATCTCATTTTTTATCACTCCAAATTCACCCAAACTAGGCTGCTTTGGGCAAAATAAACTGATAAATTTAGCTATTGGTTTTTTATTTATATTTTTAAATTATATTTCTTTTAAACATTAAGAATAAAAATATCGTATTAATAAAAAATAAAAAATATTAATCATTAAAAAGTTAGTTTATTCTTTTTGTTAAATACAAAAAATTAATTTTTTAACAAATAACTAATAGGCAATTATAAAAAAATTAATTTTTTTTCAAACTCAACCTAAAACAATTTTCACCCCACAAATAGTTTCCCCTTTAATCTTTTTTCCCTAATATTTGATTGATCCAACAAACAAAAATGTCATTTGGTTACTAAAAGTCCATTTAGTAACGTTGTAATTTTTCTGTTTATATTCATTCGTTCATATTTTCTGTTTTTGGTTTTTTCTTATAGTTTTTTTTTTTCTAAAAAGAAAACTAAAACTGTATTTGAAATTGTAATTTTATTTATAATTATTATTTCATATTTTCATAGAATAATAAATTTTATAGTTTCTAAAAATTTAATAAAATTTAAAAAATATATTTTATATTAATTTAATTTAATTTAATTATTTAATTCAAATAATTAAATAAAATATAATTATTAGATTATTTAATCCAGTAAATATAAAATAATTTCATTATATTATTTATTAAAATAAATATTTATAATAATTTAAATAATTTGATTATGATATTTATTAAAAATTTATTTAATAAAATTTATTTAATATTAGTTAAAAATAATAAAATTAAATTAGTTATTAAATTAAATCAAATCAGTTAATTTTTAATTAAGTTAAATTAAATTATTAAATATTAATTAATTATTATTTAATTATTAAATAAATTAATTATTAAATTTAAGTTAAATCGATTAATTATTAATTAGTTATTAAATTAATAATTAAATTTAAGTAAATTTAATTATTAAGTTAAATTTAAGTTATATTAATCATTAAAATATTAATTATTAAATTTATTTTAAATTAATCATTTATTAAATTTAATTTAAATTAATTAATTATTAAATATTAAATATTAATTTAAATTTAAATTAATTATTAACTAAAAATAATTATATTTTATTAAAATATTTGAATAAAATAATTTATTTTAATATGATGCAACAAAATTAAAGTATTAAAATTGACAAAAATATCTACAACAGAAAAAAATAGAGTGAAAATACTTTTTCAAATAAGACCTAACCAAGCGTGTTTGGAGTTTAGAAAGATTGAAAAAAATCTATATAAATCTCTATAATTTTTATAATTTTTACAAAATTTTTTCACCTCAAATTATGTGAATCTCTATAAATATATGTGTGAGGATATTTATATTGCATTATTAGCCTCCTTTACTCTATAGTAGTTTTAATGAAAAAGAATAACATTAAGTGGGATAAACTAATGAGAGAGTGTATTTATCATTTTTTTTTAAAATTTATACATTTGTATAAATTTAATGAAATTTCTACAAATTTTTAAAAAAATTTGACACAAAAAATAAAAAATTTTTTATTATGATCTATTGAAACGTGTCAAAATCTGTTCAAATGAAAATACGTATCGTTATGTTTTGTGATTTATTGATTACACTCCAAACGTTAAAAGTTAACACAAAACATATTTTATCTCTAGTTTTGTATATCCAGACAACGAGCTATAAGTTTCACCAAAATTCTTTAAAAGTTACTAGCTTTTATCTCATTAGAAAAATTATGATACTATAACTTTTATTAATTTTTTGCCCTCCAAATGCCACTATGTTGCATTTGGGAAAGGATAACTAAAAGTTAACTTTTAGTTATTCAACTTTTTTATTTTTTTAAATATTAAAATTATTGTCTTATATTTTAAACTTCATTTAAATAATGAAGGATAAAAATGTTAAATTAGCAAAAAAAAAAAAAAAAACCCAAAAAGCTGATTACTAACAAGTTAGATTTTTTTCTTATCAAAAAAAAAAAAATACTCATTTTTTAGTAACACACCGTTTGAAGGAGCAAAAAAGAGAAAAAAAAAAATAAATAACAACTTTTGTTGAGGTGACTGTTAGGTAAAACACCAAAAGTTACTCCTTTTACTGATTTAATAGTTTGTTAAAATATAAACTTTTGTTTAAATTGGCTAGAGTATAATGGTCATTTTATTTTAACTTAACTCAAAATTTATTTAAATTTTTACTAAAAATACTCAAAAATTATCTAAAGTTATTAAAAATTTTTGATAATATTTTAACAAAAATTGATAGGTGGAAATTGTATTTGTTTGATAAAAAAAATAATAAGTTTTTATTAAATTTTTAGTAACTTATAGTTGTTTAGTAAAAAAATAAAAAATTTTATTAATTTTTGACAACTTTTAAATACTTGGTAAAAATTTTGGTAAAGGTAAAAATATTAGCACTTTACTATTAGCTTTCTCCACTTTGTAATAGCTTTAATCCACAAGAATAATGTGTATTGGGAAAAGTTAATGGGTGAGTGAAAATATCATTTCCCTTTTGGTAACTTTAAAAATTGGGTAAAATAAATTGACTATTATATTTCCTATCAATTTCGTAAAAGTTTGTATTTTGAAAAATTATAAACTTAGAAAAAGTTATTTTAGTGTTTTAGTAAATACGTAAAACACCAAAAATTGGTATTGTTTTTATTTTTTTTCACTTTTTTGCTCTTTCAAATGGAGCCATAATCTCGTTACGGTTGCCTAAGCTCAGTGCTATTTATTCATGGAGCAGTTAATTTTACTTTAAATTTGACCCTATATTATTTTTTAAATGAAAAGGGATGTTGGGTGATAACAAGTTTTAAAGTCATTCAATTAAAATCCAATGATTCAGATTCATTTAAATATTTTTTTAACTAAAATATATGAATGAATTTTTCATCAAATTTTGTTTTGCTAAAAATGGATCTTTATTATTGTAAAATTAAAGTATTAAAAAAAAAAAAAAAGAAGAAGAAGAAGAAGAGTGTGTGTGAATGCCGAGGGAAAATGTGTGAATTGCCGGGTGTGAACGGAAGTCAAGGTGGGAACGGAGATTCAAAATAGGATGCGGCCGACAACAACTAGCAAACAAAACGAGAGTTGATTTTCGGATTGCAGTGATCTCTGGGCATCCATAATTCCAGTTTCTATGCTTTAATTTATTGCCCCAAGCGAAAGGTACTGAAGTAAAATGGAATATGAAAATAAATAAATGTACTGAGGGCTTTGTGGTGTACTTCTATTATAAATTTAATATTAAATAAATATAATTATCGAAAAGCATGGTTCTAGACTTTACAAAATTAATTGGTTGCTTTCATTGACTTTGTGAGTCTCATTAGTCAATCTTATTTGACCTTACAATTCAGAATTTGCAAGTGGAATGAATTTAATTCCCATTTGAATGAGTTGGAGTATCGAAAAATTTAAATAAAATTAAAAGTTAATGTAAACATGACACGTATTAAAATTAAATTTTTTATTTTTATTTTTGGAGTTTCATACATGACCTTAAGTTTGACCAAAGAACGTTGGTTATCACACTAATTTTATAGAAAAATCTTAATCCAAAATAGTTTTAGAATCTAACGGACCAATGGATAAAGAAATCTCAAATATATAATTATATTATTAAATCAAATATAATTTTTCTATAGGCTACATAGTTCTTAAATACGTGAACAATCAAACATTTAACAGATAAAATTAGTAACGACATTTGATAAATTCGAGATAATTTTATAATTTAAAATGAAAAAAATAAATCAGTACAAAATTAAAAGTGATCAATTCTCGTTTTTACAACAATTGTCCAATAAAACATTATCGTTAAATAATAAATAAGTTATTTTAGAATCCTTAATAATGAAATTCTTTCACATGGTGCAAGCATGGTAGGGAACCATACAAACCTACACTGTTGTCTCACATGTTATAGATGGTATGGATCAAGGTAGATTGATCTCTATTAATTTTCCTTTTTCCTGGTAATTTTAACTTAAAAAAAAGTTGGCATTACCAAAGCATTAAAGAGTAGTGTTCGGCAATGAAAGATCACGGCCGAATATGCCTCCTTTGTTCACCGAGGTAAGGATTTCGTCAACCTGCCAA
>QLOD02000009.1:21024877-21048461 GCA_003260245.2 Sideroxylon spinosum
AAATATACGTGGCGTAAAAAGAGAAGTGGGTGTTAACACGGTAAACAGTCCGTGTTTTGCACGGGTATTTACTAGTATTTATATATATTCTAACGAATAATTCGTACCTATAACACTCTTTAACTAAAATTAAATACAACCAATCTTACCAATTTAAATTTAAAACTAGAATTTAAAAAAAAAATACTCCCTCAAGACTAATTTTATTCAAATATATATAATTTTTCAAAAAAAAAATATTTATGAAAAGAAAGTTGAATGATGAATATAAAGAGTGACACATAGGATTTTATGATAAATATTTAATTGATTTTATAAAAATAACTCAAATAAAAAATATTATTATTCATCGTATATGCCTTATAAAATAAAATAAATATTATAAATTTGACTAATTTAAATTTAAAATTAGAATTTACAAAAATAGCTAATTTGGGACCTAATAAATATTTGATATTTTTTTGTACTTTTAAATTTTAAAAATACAAAGAGTTATTCCTGTAAGAGAAATAATCTAATTATTATTTAAATTTTTTTTATTTGTAATTTTTTTAGCTCAACTCTATTTTTATCTGTATTTTTAATTTAATTACTAATATAATTGAAATATATAAATTTAACAATCATATTAAATTATTAAGTAAATGAGTCTCATTTTAGAATCGATGAGTAAGTGAATTCATTTTCAGAATCCATAAAAGTGGATCCATTTTAAAAAAGTATGAGTTTTTTTTTATATTTATTATTTATTAACCATAATTCTAGTGTTTTTATAGACAAAAGAAAATATGAAAATTACTGTACTATAGAGATATGGGATAAAGAAATACTGTGAATGTAAAAGATTCTGGTCATTCATTGAAAAATACAACTCAATCTTAGTCATTGAACCTTTAAGATTTTTTACATTTATTATTTATTAATACAATATGTCATCATTCAAGCATTTTTATAAGTTAAAAAAAAAAGTCAAATTATTGTATTTTACCGATGTAAGACAAAAAAACAAAAATATTATAAATATAAAATATCATCTCAATTATTTATTAAAAAATAAAACTCAATTTCAACCATCAAATCTTAATTTGTTCGACCCCTTAGCCGTGTTTCCAATTTTCTTACGAGAATGAATGTGACTGTGTGTAAAATATATACCGACCATTGCAAGTGATGATGGTGACCGTCATGGACTTTGTAGTCTCTGTTAATCATTCTAATCTTTGATCCCAAAGGTTATTCTTTCTTCATGTGACTGATCTCTTCTTGTCGCCTAGCTACTACAAGATAAAAAGCATAGTGTTGCGTGGACTCTTAGCATACTTTTTTCTAGTGCTAGAAAATTCTAATTAAGAGGCCAACATCTCAAGAGGGAATAAGAAAAAAAAAAAAAATTATTTAGTGCTCCTAGATCACCTATTTGAGCCTAATGCCACACAAACGTATAAAAGTGACTCTCCTTAATTATAAATGTTTGGCGCGATAATAGGCGGAGTCAAACAAGAACCAGTAAAAATAATTACTTCTATTGATTTAGAAAATTATACAAAAATTTTATTAATTTTACATTTTTTTATTAATTATACTTATTTTTCATATTTTACCTCATTGTATTTTTATTTTTACTTTTACATATCCTAAAAATATAATTTTACCTTTACTGACTACAAATTCTGTTTCCGTTTCTGTGGATGGGTAAACATTGTTTCAAGATTTTTTAATAACCTTTTAATTATCTACTAATAAATTATATTTGATACTTATCATATATGTTATATGATGTGATAAACTATTTATGATTAATCAATATAATTTATTATTTTTGACACTCAAAATTTTTTGTCCTCCAACAGGTAATAATTCTTATGTTTGAACTCCTAAATTCACACTTCAACCAAGATGTGGTACACTTCATTATTTGAAGATGTCAATAAATTATTACCCTTTACATGATCAAGTAATTTGTGTTTCATACACCCCCAAGTTGAAGTTTAACTTCACCACAAATTTAACGTGATTAGGTTTGCTTTGTTTCCTCTAGAAGCATGCCCTTGGTTCAATTTACGATTTTCATTGTTCATTTCAATGTTGCCGGTGTATTTAAGAATTTTTGTAATTAAAACTTTTGATATCCGGTAAAAATTTAAAACTTTTAGAAACTTTTAATAACTTTTAGTTGTTTGATAAAAAAATTAAAGAATTTTTTTAAAAACTTTAGTAACTTTTAATAAATTTTTATTGTTTGGGAGATGGTATGATTGCTTAGCTCTTAGTAATATTAATTGGCAAACACCTAAAAAGAAAATTTTTATTAAAAATTCTTAATTTTTTTGACAATCAAAGGCACCCCTATTATGCACTTTTGAGGTATTGTTTATAGTTCTTGTATTTTCATTTTGTGAACTAAAATATAAGAAAAAATAATAAATATATATAAAAAAATGTTTTTATTCAATTAATCATAAAAAATGAATTCATTCCTCCTCCTCCTCTTTATTTTTTTTTTCCTTGCTTTTTTCTTTCCCGTAAAAAATTCTTAATCAAAATACAACATTTATAAGTTAGAAAATTATTTTGAAACTAAAACCAGCGGGCGTTGCAAGAATTAAATGATAGTTCACCCATTAAGCAATCATACCATCTCCCATGAACCCGAAAGATTGGAGGTCTTCTTTCTTTTGTATATATGGGAGGGGAGAGGATTCCCTTTTCTTTACCACCACCACCACCACCACCTTTTTAGTGCTACACTCCAACCGATGTTACATCAACGTTGAGATTGAAATGATCAGTCCACCCATCTTTATGTGCCAATCCTTGGCACTGTGTAACCCCAAAACAATCAAAGTGGCAATGCATCATCCAGAAATAGAGAATCTTATCACATTGTATCATCTATATAGCTTATCACTTCTACCTATATATGTTTACATTTTTATATATATAAAGATATATTTTATTGAGGTTGAGAGAGAGAGAGAGAGCGAGAGAACAGTTCTAGTGCCAATTCCAGATAATTAATTATATTACCATCTGGTGCCGTGTGGAATACCATTAGGCCTGTGGACCCGGGATTGATTTGAACCGTTTATATTAATGGGGCTCTAATTTGAAAATAGAACTAGCACTCCGTTATAAAAAAAAAATCTACAAAAACTATGAAAAAGATTGAAATTTTTGAAAATTATTTATTTTTTATCTTATTGCATGCACAAATTGTAAATTCATAACTTTTATCAAATTTTATAAATTTTAGTTAATAAAAAATTCATAGTCTTCGTGGACGAACTAAGTAAGGTCCAATGAGGGAATTATTACATTAATTTGAAATTTTGTATTATTTTTTTATTAAATTCTATTTTTTTATCTTTATTAAGATCTCATTTTTATTTATCTTAAAAATATAATTTTGTGCACACTAATTATAAATCTGAATCCATCTGTTCATGACTCGAATTAGAGTCTAGAGATAATCATTTTTGCCTATATATCATGTAATTTTTAGTGTATTAGAAAGAAGTTTAAAAAAAAAAAAATACCTAGAACAATGTTTTCGGACCCACAAAAAAGGTCCAAACAAAAAAAAAATAATAAATAATGAGGAACCACCTCGTTGAATCCAAATAATTTACGGGTCTAATTTTACAGAGTCCTTTATCCATTTAATCATGTACTGAAAGTTTGAAATTACTGATTTTCTTTTAGTTATGGGTGTTATGGAAAAAAAGGGAAAATAAAAGAAAATGATAAGAATATAGAATAAAGTGAAAAAGTTAAATTTATTTTAATTTTTTTATAGAATAAAAAAACTAAAATTAAAATCAATAAATATTTTATCAATAAAATTTAATTTTTACTTCATGAACTGTATAAAAATTATATAAATTATTAATTTTATTTTTCTTCGTTTCTCACAAATTCATATTCGAAATATTGCAATAATTATCTTCAATTTTCCTGTGTAAGCTTTCATGGTCAAAAGTTGGGTTCCAGCCGTGGATAAATACGTTACGGCATCGCAAAAATAAGCGGTCGAGAAGCGATTTTAATTTTTCAAAATAATTTAATGATTTTGATTTAATTTAATTTTTTAAATAATTTAATGATTAATTAATGATCCAAAGCATTTAATGATAATGATGTAAATCCCATGATTATATTTCAATCTTTATTTTTGCACCGTAACTTTTGCAATGCATTTATCCACCCCCATGAAATACTCAAAAGTTGCGTCTGTTTAACGTATGAGTTGATTTGTCCCCAGCCGAGGTTGAAAGGCCGCAGAGAGGGCACCGCTTCAACTTACAATTTAAAAAGAAAAAGAAAAAGAAAAAAATTAATTAAAGAAATCTTAGAAACCCTATTTATCTTACCCTTAATTTTCTTTTAATCAAAAAATTAAAAATCTTAATCTAAACTTAATTTATGTATATAATACATTTCATATATATAAGAACGAGAAAAATAATCCAAAATAGACTCAAATATCGTCACAAAAAAATTTGAATCATACCACTGGCTACAACAAGCTTTTTAATGAGCTTTTCTGCTGTGGAAAACACAATCTTTGTATTTCTTAACGACTTTTCCAACTAATATTCTTATGAATTTATATTATTTTTTGTTTTTTCCATTGGTTCCTAAAAAATATTTGTGAATTTCAAATTCTATGTATACGGTTCCTAACTTTCGTCAATAAATGCAAGTTAGTTACTACACATTTATCATTTTATAAAAGTTTGAGGGTAACGAATATATTTTACGACTCTTGTAGATTTATACAAAGGATGTTAGGGATTATATTATAATTGGTAAATTCATAATTAAAATAAAATTAAATTAAAGTGTCATGTAACTACTAGACTTAGTATAGGCTAAGATACTAGAGTCCTGTGTTAATCTTAGAAGTAAAGATGTCTCAGGAAACTGGTTGGGATAAACACGGAAACTGAAAGAAGCTGAACGAGCATTAACGCAGGAAGACTGCACCTTGTCGCGAAATAAAGCCGAGATAAGTTTTTACCAGAATGGCCGTACGGGATCACCGCGGGAATCTGCAGGAAGCCACGGAAGACCGCGGGTGTGTCCTTCTCGCGAGGTGACTTTTTAGCTTCTCCGTCTGCTGTTCTGAATCTTTTTCAGGCAGGTTTTTGCACTCATATATAAACTCGACGTTTCTAGGGTTCCAAAGATATATACAGGTTTGAGAGAATAACCATTCACAAGAGGTACTCAAGTCAGTTGTTCTCTTTCTATTGCTTAGCCAAGTTTTTCCAGTTCTACAGAGGTTAAACTGAAGGAGTTCGGATTCGTGGTTTGTGATCGCTGAGGATTCAGCAGAGCTACTGAGGATTCAGTAGTGTGCTTTCGAGGAGTCGATGGGCTTTCGCTAGAGGAGTTGGTGAATCGAGGAGTCGGTGAATCGAGGAGTTGAGCAAATGTCAAACAGAGTATAGAGTCGAGGAGTCGATCTATAGTGAGTTTTGAGTTTGTAACCAACGTTTGGTTTTAGTGAAAGTATTTGGGGTTTTCCTATGTGGATTTCTCTGTCTTATAAATCGTTTTTCACATCTCTCTATTTAATTGATTGTTTGATTGGATTATCTAGCATCATACAGAATTTCAAAGGATATTCAGTAATTTCAAAAGATTTTATCTTCATTTTTCTCCAAATTAACCACTAAAGGCAAAATTGTCCGAGACACCAAACTTTTCTTCTCATTTTTGGCACCAGTGTACTCCGTCAACCGGCCCTCAAACTCGTGCTTAGTTTTCTTAGGTAAACATTAAAAGAGCAGTTCCAAAATTCCTTTGACGAAGTGCAATACACAAAAACATGATTAATTAATTCCTAGTTGCTCTTGTAGGACAACAATAATTTATCAAGAATAATCTCCTCCTAATATGATTATCAATGATTAA
This sequence comes from Sideroxylon spinosum, assembly GCA_003260245.2. Taxonomy (NCBI): domain Eukaryota; kingdom Viridiplantae; phylum Streptophyta; class Magnoliopsida; order Ericales; family Sapotaceae; genus Sideroxylon; species Sideroxylon spinosum. Next base: position 21,030,797 of record QLOD02000009.1, read on the forward strand.
AAATTTTGCCATGCAATCAACGGACCCAACTTTTAGTAGAGCCCCAGCCTTTCATAGTCATTTCTATGGAAGCACACGTCCCCTTCTTGCGATCAATGGTTCATAATATGATTTTACTTTCAAAATTTTCCGAGTTTTAGATATTCCAAGATAAATATAATATCCAATATTTTTTTTGAGTTTTAGATATCTCAAGAGAAATATAAAATATTTTTTTTTTGTTTTTGGGATTTTTGGATATTACAAGAAAAATATATATATTCAATCACTCTTTACAAGTCTAGGAATAAAATAATTGGGGAAATTTTGTAAAAAAATATTGTTTTAGATAATCATATATTCAAATTAAGTTCAATTAATTGTTTTTTTTTTTGTTAATATTCCCTCATTCTTAATGCAAAAAAAGTGTTTTTTTTTTTAATTTTTATTATTTAATTATGTCTATTCAAAGCTGGTAAGTCCATATAGATTCTGATAAAATATATTCTAAAGGAAATATATACGAACTAAAATAAATTAATAAATGAATACATCAGTTTGGTTTAAACAGAAATTTTTTTTGATGTAATATAAACATCAAGATACGTTATTTTTACAAATTTTATTACAAGCGTCTAAGGGAATTTTTATTTTTTATACGATCTTATAATTTGATCTTATATGTCACTATAAATCTCTAAAAATAAGATTTCTCTAAAATTACAATCAAGAATTATATCTTTAGAATACGGTACACAAGACACACTTATTATTTAAACTCTTTTGCAAACCTCAAAAACAAATTAATTGTCTCAAAAAAGTGTAATATTCATTCACAAACAGCTTCTCAGAATAGGAAGAGTTTATGTTGAATTAGCTTTCTAAAATGATCGATTCCTTTCACTATGTAAGATCAAAACTCAAAATGATCAAAGTCATCAATGAATTTCTATGGAGGATAGGATACAATATGATACAATTTGTTGATCAATGACAGAATCGATCAATATCTCTCATCTAAGCGCTCAATAATAACTTCAACTCCAAGATAATCTTATTTTGATAAAATTTTGGAATGAAGGACAAATATAAATAATTTATGAATTATTTAATAAATTTAATTGTAAAATTTATAAGTACTTAAAAATTTGGGGAACAAACTATCAAAATTTTGATGGATAAAAATCAATAATTTATAATTCATAATTCATATATCTTAGATATGTAAGAATAAAATTTAAATTTTTCAAAAACTTAGTAATAGCCCTGTGTACTTCAAAATACATGCAAGAATGTGGCCATACCCTTTTCTCTCTCTCTCTATATGATATATGGTAGAAAGAAGATAAATTTAAGTGGGGTGGCCACAAATTGGTGGCATCCACGCCACACTTCTGGTTCAACTTGTATTTTTTTTTTCTTTCTAAATCTCTCTCCCCTACTGCACCATCTTTAAAACCAAGAAGCTACACACCATCCATTTTCAAGATTAATTTGTTTTTGTATTAAAAAAAAAAAATCTGTTCTATTGAATAGCTGGCACAAATGCTGGACGCAGTAATAGCATCACCACCACATATAAATATAATAGTTTTGTAGTAATAGCTAGAAGTAGAAGGGGGTCACGACATGGATGATGATATATCCCACTTTTATATATCTTCTTATCACATTGTCTCTAGTGCTATTTATATATATATATTTTTTGAATAATAAATTCTTACCGAACCATTTTTGGCTCATTTATAATTTACCACTGTTTTTTTTTTTTTTGGTTTTTTTCATTGGTTATTCAGAGATGCTGCTGAACAACGAGGTTGATAAGATAAAGATTCTAGTATCAAATTTTATACTTCTAAAGTAAGGGACAGATCCAAGATTTGAATCTACTGAAGTCAAGCCGATAAATATAAATTTATACTTAATGTATCCAAAAATAATGAATAGTGTACTTAACGTAAAAATAAGGGCAAAATTTACAAATTGTTTAAGTATTGGGATAATTTATTTTGGAAAATTTATTTTATGAGGTAAAATAAAAAAAAATACTCCAAAAATTATACTATTTCTATAAATTTATGATTGCATACAATGTATTGAAAAATAATGGATAGTGTGCCTGACATAAAAGTAATGACAAAACTTATAAATTGTTTAAGGTATTGGGGTAATTTATTTTAGAAAAAATATTTTATGAGGTAAATTTACAAAAAAACTCTAAAAAATATACTATTTCCATAAATTTACACTTGCACAAAATATACTAAAAGATAATCAATAATGTGCCTCACATAAAAATAAAGGTAAAATTTATAAATTGTTTCATGTATTGGGACAATTTATTTTGGAAAAAATATTTTATGAAGTAAAATTATAAAAATATTTCAAAAATTATATTATTCCCTACGAAAATTTTACTTTCAGTCAGGTCAATGGACTCCACTTGTCCCTTCCTGCGTCCGTCAGTGCCTAACGTGTATTTCATGAGAGCTGGTTCTGAGGTACAGAGAGAGAGTAACTCCTATTTGGAATGCTTCTTTGATAACTTACTGCTAAAACAATTTTCATTTCAAAGTATACTTATACCGTGATTATAGTTTTTTTTCAAAATTTTGAATGCACGCTAGAAGCTTATTTAGCCAACCAGATCTTATAAAATATGCGCAGTTCACACATATATATACATATGCACATATACGTACATACATACTAGGCAATGAAGCAGGCACAAACTTTTTTACGTTTTCAAAACTCTTTAATTTTTTTTTTCAAATTTCCTTTTACCATTCAACCTCATCATTTTTCTTCTTAAATTTATCCATTTCTATATATTACTCATATATAGCGACCTACTCGAGTAGCTACTTATTTTATTTTAAAAATTAAAACGATTAAGTGAAAAATTAAAAAGAATGGTATTTTAGTAAGTAAAAATGTGATTAGGCTTCACAAAAGGGAGACACCTAATGGTGTTCTTCCTTTATATATTATTATTAAATAAACTAGTATATTTCATCGCCACACATGAAATTTAATAAAAATACACAACATGCTTTTTTAGATATAAAAATTCCACTTATTACTCTTACTTTTTAAATTATTTTACAAATTCTTCCTAATTTGGTATGATTTTCTTGATTGATGCTTGTTCGTTCCTTATTAATAATTTGGTCCTACAAATGTGTTATCTTGATACTTTTGACCTATTTGGATAGTTTGATCATTATTTAAGTTTTTGAGAGACTTAATTACTATCGTGATGTATAATAAGATTTGATCTTGAAGGTATAGATTTTCAGTTGTGGCATAACATCTTCAAAACCTAAAACAATCAAATTTATTTGGATCATTTTCATGGTCTCTTGATATTAACCTAATATTGCCAAGATATGTAAATTGTAACTTTAAACAAAAAAGATCATTGATTTTTTATGATCAAATGGTTAATGGTTCTTATATATAATTTTTTGATTCCGTAATTCATATGTTATTTCTATTAATGATAGAGGAAATTTATAATAAAATTTAAAAATAAGGATTACAATTATAATTTCAAGAATCTCGTACTTTGTATATTTCTATCAAATCGTAAAAGTACTTATTGCAGTTCACCATATCTAAAATGTTACAAAGCCCAATAATACATGTACATAGAATTTGAGTAATATATAATTATGTTTGCATGGATTAAGGATTAATTAAACAAAAATATTATAAGGAAGAGAGATACAAAATTAGTCATTTTATGTTGTTTGTGACAACAAATGAAAGGGAAAAAATAATACTAGAAACTATTTAACTTATTGAACATTTTATTTCTTATATTATCTAGCGCACTTAAACAATGCATTTAAAATTTTATAGATATATATTGAATTTTTTTTTAAATGTTTCAAATACCACTGAGACAGCCTAAATCAAGAATAGCCTTTAAAGCACGGGAATCTTTATAAAATTGACTTGTATGCAGATAAGTTTACGAATCTTCCAAATTCAAGCTCACTTCATTTAAAAAAAAATTCAAAAGAATCTAGTTTGCTGGCTGCTAAATTAAGAGATTCCAATTTTAGAACCTCTTGCCATTTATACCGAGGTAGCAAAAAAAAAAAAAAAGTCAATTGCCACAATTCTCAGGTAGGGGATTGATCTATTGATCAGCTTTTGACAATAAAGTCGGTAGAATTATATCTCATTTTATCTTCAATCTCCTTTTTCATAAGGAGAAAAAAAAAAGGCACTTGCAAAGTTTCCTCCTGTTTCTCTAGCTTTTTAAGCTTTTGTCGACTTCTCTGTTTTTTTTTTTTTTTTTTTTCTTTTCTTTCTTTCTTTCTTTCTTTTTTTTTTCTTTTTCCTTCATTGGTTTATTTAATTAGCTTCTGTATATCGAATTATTATGGCCTTTGCTTAAGTCAAGGGCCACCACCATCCACCATCATTTCCAAGCATTGGAGGGGAGGAGTTTAAGAAGATCCAGCAACTTCCATTAACTTTATTTCTTACTGATCATGATCAGAAATTAAGCCAAGCAAGCTCTGAGCTAGTCCTTTCTTTATATTGTCTCTTTTAAAGATTCCACTTTTCCCACTTTCGTTAGTGATGAATTAAACTAAATATAGTTTCTGCATTGGTAATTTTAATTAATTAAGGACCACATATGGAAAGCATATTAATTATCTATTTAAAATAATATCTCCCTTATCACCTCTCTAAGAATGATATCCAGTGACAGATCTTGATATACTAAAACTTGTCCTCGGCTATTAGAATGAAGTCTGTGTTCTTTTAGTTCCAATGCTTGCCGGATCAATCTTAGTAGTGATTTTCATTTGGTCGGTACAACATGCACCAATCCTGTAATACATGTAGTAGAAAGTTGTAGACTTGGGTAGCGTTGAAATTTCGAATCCACACAACTATGAATTTGTTATAGTTCCACAAGTTAAGAATCAAGACCCGACTTATTAACTTTATAATAATTACTGTGTCTACAAGATTATAAACTTGTAACCTCTCCCAAAATAAGATGACAACTAAACAAACATAGTTTATTAAAAAATGCTAGTTAATTAGAATAAATTACTAAAATAATATAGTTGTGATAATTTTATAATTAAAAAATATTTGGCGAGACTTTTATTTTAAAGTGATAAATTTCTTTTTCCAGAAATATATTCTATTTATTGTGGTGTTGCACTGGGGATAATCAAGTCATAAAAGTTACATCAACGTATATATATCACAAACATATCTAGATTTACTTAGTGATAATGGCCTTACGTCAGATGCATAAGGTGGCAGTCACAAGACTACCATAGGCGCACCACATGGACTGCTAAAACTCAAGGAAAATAAGTGGGTATAAATACTAGTACTAATGCACCCCTATTGTTTCCATATACCACCAACCATAGCTAGCTAGGTGGAGTCACTTCCTTTGTATAAAGAGGAAAAAGGAATTCGAGAAACCCAATCAAGGAAAAGTGAAAAAGGAAAGGATTGAGAGTTGGGAAATAGAAAAAAAAAAAAAAAATGGTACGAGCGCAAGAGGAAATCCGAAAGGGTCCATGGACTGAACACGAGGATGTTCAGCTGGTTTTTTATGTGAACTTGTTTGGCGATCGCCGATGGGACTTCATAGCGAAAGTTTCAGGTTTGAAGGTGGCGGGAGACAAATAATACACGGTACGGTTATTTGGGCATGCCATGGTTTTTCCATGGAGCTACTTTTATAATTACCTGGGTTCCTGTTGTAGGTTTGAAAAGAACTGGAAAGAGTTGCAGGTTGCGTTGGGTTAATTACCTCCACCCTGGTCTCAAACGCGGCAAGATGACCCCTCATGAGGAGCGCCTCATCCTTGAACTCCACTCCAAATGGGGAAATAGGTTTGATCAATATACATAAACATACATCTATTATATATATATATATATATAACAAGTCATGTTCTTTAGTCATGACTAATTTGATTAAATTTTTATCCCTTAGATTAACTTTACTTAATTCCATCTAAACTAATTAGTACTTGCAATAAATGATTATAAACGCCATGATAATTTTAAAAATCATTGTTATTCTTATGTTATATAACGTTTTTAATCTCTTCCTTCTTGTTAAGTGTTTATTTTTTTTTTCTGTTATATTATATTATACCTGTTATTTTTTTTTGTTATTGTTGTATTATTAGTTATTGTTTTTTAAAATCATGATCGCTTTGTAGGTGGTCAAGAATTGCTCGCAAGTTACCAGGGCGAACTGATAATGAGATTAAGAACTATTGGAGGACTCACATGAGGAAGAAGGCTCAAGAGAGGAAAAGAGCCTTTTCTCCACCTTCATCTTCTACATTTAATTCATCTTCTCCTCCGGCCGATTTAATCCCCAAAAGCTCTTCATGCTTGTCACCAAACACTTTTCCGGTGGACTACTCAATCCCCGCTGTGGAGACCAAAGAACGAAGCTTTTATGATACCGGTGGGGCGCTTGAGATGTTGGCGCCGAGAGGAAAGAAGGATCAACAAGAGAGCGGGGAAAAGGGGTGCTACTCCATGGATGACATATGGAAGGATATTGCTCTATCTGAAGCCGACACAATGAAAGAAGTTTGTGCTGGCTATAGTGATGATGATGGATGCAAATTCTCTACTTGTCAAACGATGGCTTCTCCGATTTGGAACTACTACTGTTCGGACGCGCTGTGGACGATGGAGGAAGAGGAGAGTAAGATGTTCCCCAATATGACGGATCAACGTTTTGCGTGTTATGACCAAGAGGGCTTGACTTTAACTGGCTCATCATATTCTAACTAAATTATTCAGATTTGTTCACACACACACATATATATATAGATTGTAATATAGTTTATGAGGAAACTCTAACTTGTATAGCATGGGGTTTCTCTATGCAGCTTTCGGGTTTTGGTTCCAGTTTTAGTTCTGGTTCTAGTTCTAGTTCTAGTTCTAGTCATGCTATTGGTGAAGATCATAATACTGTCGTCCATGTTTGTGTCTTGTGTGCTCTCACTTTCTTAGAAGAAGAGCTAGAGAGCTAATTAAAAGTATCTCCAGACTAGCAGTTGTAATGTACTATATTAGTTTGTATTTCCTTTCCTAGCTAGATGAAGATATCCATTACTTTCTCTATATGGCTTCTGTATTTCTCTTCGTTAATTAATTATTTAATTAACAGTTTCATAATGATTGGGGATGAGATAATTTGAACACCTCCAAAGCTTTTGTGCCTCTAATGGAGGGCTATAAGCTAGGATGGTCAAACTAAAAGTAATTATACGTACCTCCATATGTATGTATATAGCTAGTTAAACGAGTCCCATATATTACTGTCAAAAGGTTTTTGGTAATTGTATCAATGTTATTCCAGCCTCATTACTAGCTTTATCACCAGTACTTCTTTTATTGCCAATGCCCTGCTGCTAAGACAGAAATATATCTATATTGATCGGTCAAAATGGATATAATCCATTAGAAATTTAGAATTCCACATTCCAGTTGAATATACAAGTGCATATTTATACATATATATGTACACTGACCCTTCAAGATCATCTTTTTTTACATGCACTTATCTGGTATATATGATTTGTAGAGATTACGAAATGAATGATCAGATATGGTGCCTCTATCTATCGTTAAAAACTATCTTTAATTTTAGGCTTAGTAAGCCTTGCTCGTAGGGTAAATTAGTCAGTAGAATTAGACATTTATACATGAATATTGGCTGCTATATATGTAAAACATGTAACATATATATATATATATATATGTTAAAGAAAGAACAGTGATGGCTTTTTTTTAGAGGTGGGGGATGCTTAAGAAAGGAGGAAAAAAAAAAGTCAAGTGAGTGTGTAAGCCGTGATGTAGCCTTTTCCGTAGTGTGGCCCTAATAAAATATATTTTGTTATTTATCAATCGTAGCATATTGGCTGGCTAAGTGCTTAGCCACCCAAATCTCATTACATAATAAATTGGTTCATTAAATTTCAAATTATCAAAGCATGGTTCATTATTTTTATTATATTTTAATCTATCTGAGATTGACATTCCAACTGCCAAAGTTGTACAGAGATTATCTTTAAATTGAATACCTTTGGACATGTGTGGGCTAAACCAGGCCAACGCATCTTCGTTTGAGCCACTTAACGAATGCATGCCGGCCAAAAACTTTGAGTCGAGAGGAAAAATAATTAAAAATAATAATGTTTCATTAATCAATATATATATATATATATATATATTCCCATGAAAGATTCAATTAAGATCTCAAAACACCTTATAGGTTTAGAGGCTTTTGTCGTTTTGGGCTTGTTTGTGCACAGCTTACCAGATATTCCCTTTATTTAAATAATAGCAACAAAGGAAACCACGGCAAAAAAAGAAATACATTGACGGTAATAAATATATGTCTCAAAGAAACATTAGTGGAGGACAAGGATTAGCATGGTTATGGGAAAGCCCTACTACATTAGAATATGTAAGAGATATAATACAATATTCACACTTGCACTATGGGGTGCCGCCTATTTTATATGTAGTTGTCCTTCGAGCATAAACAATGGGCTAGTGGGAAAAAGCCCATCACTAAGCATTAATTAATGTTGATGTTATTGTATAGTTTGATATATATATATATATATATTTATAATTAGTATAAATTGTTATATACGTTACCTTTGACACTAGTAATAGTTAATTTTGGACCAATTCCTATCCAGTGTAGCTCCGCCTTATAGAAAAGACCATTACCAAAATGAGGATGAGTGCACACTTTTGGTTTTGGAAATTAAGGAATTATTATTCTAAGTCGATGCTTACCTTTCACCATTATGCTGTTAAATTTTTGAGCACAAGCCAATTTGTTCTAACAGTATGAATTGATTCCACTGTCGAATAAATATAAGTTAGTCAATCCTCAAAAAAATAATTAGTTTTGGTCACATTTCCTTTCAACTTAATAATAGTAGTGATAATATAATGTTTATTATCTTTTCTCTGCTTTTAAGCAGAAGGGGCATTAATTTTTAGCGGGAAAAATGACTAAAATGACAGATAAATCCATAAAAGAGGGAGAAAAATAATTTAACCATTAATTATATTAAGATTGTGTAAAAAAATGCTGCTCTGATACTGATTACTGGAATAGTAGAGAAGGTTTAATTAGAAATCAAAGTAAGTAATTAAACTGGCGATACATAGGCACGATAGGCTACACAAGGCTGGTGATGACACAGAAGTTGTTAGAAACCATTTTCGAAGAGATTTAAAATTAATACAAGCAACTAAACTAATGATAGATTGGTCAGACACGAAGGAAATCTATGGAGTAGGGGTAGCGATAGTTTCTCCATCATTTACATTTATTCTTATTTTTTTAACTCTATCATTAAATTCACTTAACTCTTTCGCTTCTTAATTGTCCTAACTCACATAACTCTTATTCTTGTTAATCTTTTTTTCTTATTTTAAGATGCCTCTCTCTCTCTCTCTCTCTCTCCCTCCCTCCCTCCCCCCCCTTCCCTCACGAGCCTTTCTTTTTTCAATTCCTTTATTTATTTTTTACATTTCTTTATATTAACATGTATTCCCTTCCTTAAAGGATCCAATCTTCTCAAATCAAGACACTATTTTAGCATATTTTTATGCTCTTTTTTTTTATTAACGATAAATTTATCTCAAAAATCAAGATCAATCTCTTTTCTTTAAAAAGCAACTAGAGTTTTATATTTAAATTATACTTTAATTTTCATTCAATATTTTAGTATTTTAATGTTTTATTTGATTTTACAAATTATTCATGTTTAGTTTAATGATATCAGTTTATATGTTTTATTTTACTTTTGTTATTTGATGGAAAGTTAAAGGTAATTACTAGCAATAGAGAAATTAATTGAAAAGATTCAAAAAATAGACCATGTAACTAGGGATGGCAATTTCAATCCACCCTGACGGGTATCCGTTCGACCCCGATCCGATAAGTGCGGTTATTTCTAAGTTTTCGGGTCATGGGATAGGTTAGGATATAAAAATAAAATAACCATAAGGTACGAGTACAGAGATAATAACTGTAGCGTATCCGACGGTTATTATTCGAACCCGTCATAATTACCCTAATTGTAGGATATCCAATGGGTATTACTCGATAACCACCTAAATTACCCGCATCAATTACTCAATTATTGGGTACCCAGTGGGTATTATTTGATTATTTGTCTAAATTATTCGATTACGACCTTAAATTATTGGATACTCGAATTTATATAAATTATACCATTATTTCAGATACTAAATTATATATATTATCTTAAAGAATGGAGTCCATTTAATTAATAACAAATAAGTCAAGATTCTAATACCAAATAATTTATTTTAAACTTAGGGTTTGGTTCTCAATGTAACGAATGGACATAATTTTTTTTTTTTTTTTTACTTAATTATGGTAGAGGTGTAAGATGAGATTAAATATTAGATTTTTTTTTAAATTTATTTTATAAAAGTAATATAATAAATTTTACTAGGTAAACTTTATTTGAATACTTTTATTTAAAGATATTTTTTTAGTCTATTAAGATGTAAAATTACTTATAAAGTTATTGTATTCAAATAATCTTTAATCTTTATTCTTGATTTAACCACAACATATTTGAAGGTTATGGGTACCCAATGATCTGATGGATATTTGATTACCTGATGGGTTAAGAGATGGTAGCTAATTAAAATACCCATTAGGTATTCGTCTGCTCTGGGTAATTTTTTTACCCGACAAATTTGAGGATGATATATACAATACTCGACCCCGATTCGATCCGTTGCCATCTTTACATGTAACTAAAACTTAAAAAAAAAAAAATAGATAGGTTAACATAGTTGGCACTTGCACAAGTTATGAAATGTTCTTTTTTTTTTTTTTTTTAAATATCTCAGAGTATCCGGGGCAATTTGTATGCATCTCGACTAATTCAAGTTGTGAGTTGTTAATATACTATATATGTTGTGATTTTTAATGTCAGTTTTATTTCTAATAGCTTCTCATAATTAGGAGGTAGAAATTAATTTCTTTCAGTGTGTTGAAAGTTACAAATCAATTGAGTTTGTTTTTAGTTTTATTTTATAAACTATTACAGTTTTTAGTAGGTTTTTCATTTCATGAATGGGCCAGGTGTACGTCTATGTATTATTGCCTTGGTATGGACAAATTTTATGAGCATAATTAACTTGTGTCTTTTAAGCGTTATTTTTAATTAATTTGATTCTCCTCCCTTATTTGTATGATGCTCACCTTTCAAACAATTATTTTTTTCATAAAAAAAGAATAAAATAAAGAAAAGTTTCACAACAATTGTACCAATTGGATACCGTGACTCGTGAGTTTGAATACACTACAGGGGAAGGGTTTAGTCGGTCGCCTTAAGTGGTCATCTAAAGGGGCTGAAGCAGTCGTTTGAACCTTAGTTGACCGCTTTATGATCGCTTTAAGAGAATCGTGGATGCCTAGATCAAGAAAAGGAATACACGATCGCTTTTGGCAATTGTCAAGTCTCTCAACTGCCTAAATCAGTCGCCCAGGAAGAAGGCCTAAGGAATTTCTTGGCAACCTGGAAGTGGTTGTCTACGCCATTTCTTCACTGCTTAAAGGCGGCCGAGAAAAACCTTGGTCCACTAAAGCATTAGCCAATCGCTTTGAAGTGGTCCTCTATCCCCCTTTTAAAAAAAAAAAAAAAAAAACTACTTGTTTATTGTTAAAACTTGTATATTTCATACAACAAAACCTCTACATTTAACATTTACCACAATATAATTAAATATCCTACAAAAAGTTAAGTTAAATACTGATATAAAATAATATACGAATGAATTTGAAAGTAAAATCATTAACAAAAATTAACGAGTAAAACTTTAAGTTTAACCAATTCACAAACATAAAATTCTAAGGGCCATTTTGAGCGATTTGTAGCTCCGAATGGTGCGCGGTTTGTTCCTGTAAGTTTTAAATAAGTTCATCTCACTCCTTGTCAATTTACGTTCAAAACGGAAGGCTTATGCTTAGTTTGTGCACTCAACATCTCCATAATCTAGTTCTATGTTTGAAGTATAAGCTTCCTGGGGCCATTTTGAGTGATCCGTGGCTCAGATTGGCGAGCGGTTCGTTTCTACAAGTTCTAAATGAGTTCATCTCGCTCCCCATCGAGCTACATTCAAAACGAATGCCGTATGCTCGATTTTAGCACTCAACACTTCAGTTTGTACTTCTAAGTTCTAAGTTTTATTTAACTTCCCGGGGCCATTTCGAGCAAATCGTGGCTCAAAATAGCACATGATTTATTCCTGCATGTCTTAAATGAGTTCATCTCATTCCCTATCAAATAACATTCAAAACGGACACCGTATGCTCAATTTGAGCACTCAGTACCTCGATTTATACTTCTAAGTTCTAGGTTCATTTATTATCTTCCCGGGGCCATTTCGAGTAAACCATGGCTTGGAATGGCGTGCGATTCATTCCTACAAGTTGTAAATGAGTTCTTCTCGCTCCCCATTGAGTTACATTCAAAACGAACGTCGTATGCTAGATTTGAGCATTCAAAGCCTCAGGCATGCATCTAGTTCTAAGTTCAAAGTTTCACGTATAAGTTCTGAGCTCTAAGTTCCAAGTTTCTCGTTTTTACGTTAAAGTCTATATTATCAATTCTTATAAGCAATACTGTATTTCAACATTAAAAATTTACTTATACAAGTAAAAATAATTAAAAGTTTACCTCATCATGATCATCTCTATGACCTGGAGACTAGCGTGGCTTAGCGCAATCATCGGTATCTTGCATTTTGAAATGTGGAATTTTAAGGAAATATAATTTTATAAACTTGCAACTATGAGAGAGTTGATTAATGTAGGGTTACCATTCAATATGTTACTTGAGTGGGCTGTCAAGGTTCATGAAACTCTATCGACAGCTCATCGTTTATATGGTCTATACACTAAACGATCTTGGCACGGAACTCATCAAGGACTTTAACTCGACCCCAGCTTGAATCGATGCACGTACCTCAAATGCCATTATTCCTTTACTCTATAATATCTACAGCTCTTCTATCAATGGTTGCAAGTAAACATTGATATTATTACCAGGTCCTTTTTGTCTATCAATGAAGACCGACAAAATCAGAAAGGGTTGCTTCATGCACAACCAAGGTGGGAGAATATAAGGAACAAGGACTACCGACCATGTACTGTGTGCAATATTCATCGCCCTAAATGGGTTTATCCCATCCACAGCCAAACCGAGCTAGACATTTCAATTGTCTAAAGCGAAGTTTTGATTTTGATGATCGAAATCTTTCTAGGGGGAGTCGGAAAGATGCGTCATTTTTCTATTTTCATTATTATTATGGGAATGCCATCTCATTAAATTCACTGTCTTATAAAATATAAATAAATTCTTTAACCTCAACTTAAGGGAGAAGTATCAAACTTGTTTTGCAGCGATTGGTTTGTGACCTTTTCTCTGACAGCTAGTTGTTCTCCGGGCAACAACATCTTGCTTCCATTTGGCGCTATTGTATACAAGACATTTTTCAAGGCTTGCATGCTCATTCTAGAACAACTTACAACTCCTCAGGCATGCATCCCATGCCTCATATGTGAAACCTAAATTTTCTGTCAACTTAAAAGTTTTGTAATAGGACTCGTAACCTTGCACCATCCGGGAGAATCATTTTTAACAACTCTAATAACATGTCGAATGAGCTATTGGTCAACTGATTCAAAAATTTCAAGTGCAACAACTTCACAATGATAGTCAACTGACTGTAGTTCTAACATCCAGGATATAATTCGGTGTTTGTATCGTCGAGAATCTTAAAAAAACTCAATGATTCTTCATTTACACTGGACCTAGTATTACTCGCATGCAATTCATCCCTGATCATACTTTATTCTGCGGTGGGCATCCCAGCCATGATCTCATGTATCATTTCCATCATCTGATCCATAGGCATAGCATCTTCATTTATTTTACTCTTTCCTGACACTGTCAGAGCATAATATAAGCCTCCATATGCTTTCTCCAATTCGTATATGTCTTTAAGAACCATGCCTCAACGGATGGTCCATTATAACATCCAGTGTGAAATGATATTGATTAATACATTTTTTACACAAGTAATTGATCGGCTATTGGTTCAACGTATGGGTATATGCAATGAACTCTTCAATTCCTTTGACATATGGTCTCGACAACCTATTCAACAAATTGATCCAAGTCTTGTCCATACCTTCAATCCCCATGTTTTTTCGCTACTAAACATGTCCATGAAATGTATGTCATAATTTGAGAGCGAATAGACTACACAAACGTTTTTTTTTTTTTTTGAAAAATTCTAAAAGCTTATCACTAAAGGATGGTTATCCCATTCAAGAATGCATGATCCAACTCTTACTCAACACCTCTAATGCCACGTTCTATTGTCAAACGAAATTTCGACAATATCTTCACGTAATTCTCTAAGTACACTACAAAAATACGGTGAATCCCGCACTTATGTATATACCCAGAGAACAATGGGAGTAGCTACACGACACCTCCCCCAACGAAGAACTACCATGAGAAGTGTTGGGTATGAAATAGATCATTACATTCCCAAACTGTCCAAACTAGACAATTCAAGAATCGTATATGTCGATTTGTACATCATCGTGAGAAAAACAACGAATTAGGTCTTAAAAGACCTAAGTCATCGCGTCAAGGATGACAAAATTAACTCTGGTGATATGATTCTCGAACAAGTCTAAGTTTATTTTAATAAACGAATGTATACACATGCGTGAAAGTCATACCAAAAAGTTTCAAGTTATGCTCTCCTAATCGGTTGTGTTCTCATTCACCGCTAGTGGATGTCATTAATTTTATATGAACAACTTCTACTTTTATGGATTTCATAAGATAACTAAGTCGATTGGATTATAACAAATGATTGTTTGCAAATTTATGGAGGTTTGTAGTGAGTTTATAACTGTTACAATGATTCTAAACCTTGGTTTATAATAGTAATTACACTTGTTTGTGAGTTTTTAATAGGAAGAGAAAAGAAAAGATTTTAAAAGCTTTCACTAGTTTGTAAGTTTTTCTAGGAAGACAAGATAAAAGAAAAGAAAAAAAAGAGAATAAATGGAAAAAATGAGAACAAAATGAGCATTTAAATTTTAAAAATTGCATTTTCTCAAAAATGGGAAAAAATAAAGAGAAGTGAAAAGGTAATTAATATAAACTTTCAACTTGTCGTATAAGACAAATGTGCCCTTGCCATGTACAACATAGTTCTAAGTTCAAATGAGTGAATTTGTTATATAGATTGACAACAAAATATTATGAATTTTTCTTTTCTTTTTTTTTTCTAACTAATATTTGGTAGATAATATTTTAATTTGATTATATGGCAGGTTTTACTCCTAAATTCTTAATAGATATTATTAAAATTTCATTATTTAATGCATAAATTTTGAAGATGAGATTTTAATTTGAATTTAAAATTTCATAAATTTGTTATCTTTTAAAATTTCATTAAAAGAAATTATTCTAATGCATATTTGGACGTATAGAATAATTATTTATAATTAATTTTGTGAAAAATTTTATTTAAAATTTGAAATTTGAAATTATTGTAAATTTTATTAGTTTAACCTAATAAAGTTGAAATTAATATTTCATAGTTCTAAAAATTCGGGTTATGTTATGTAAGTTTTATATAATTCTAAGTTCTAGTGCTTAAAATTTGTAATATTTTAAACAATATAAAAATTAATTAAAAATACACACACATAGTGTGTTCCCCGTCTAGTTCTCTCTATATGAAAACAGTGAAAAAGGATGGCTTTTTCTTTGTGCTGAGGATTCGTATTTAGTATTATTGTAATTTCGTTTTTTTTTAAATAAAAAAAATATCTTGTTCCTTGATATTTTTATTGACCAAGCTAGTAATTTTTTTCTACGAAATCATATATGGTTTGTTAAAAGTCAATCTACAAAAATTTACCAAACTACATCAACACTTAAATATCATAACAAATAACAAAAATTTCAAATGCACAGGATTCAACGAATAAAAGGGGAAAAAAAATACAAGAGAGAGAGAGAATAACATACAGGAAATCTAGTTTGATCAAATTGGAGCAGCCAATATTAATAGAATTATTTTTTTTAAAACAAGAAAATCAATTTAATCACACTTCTAGATCTAGATATTGGTGATGGTGATCATTAGGGATAAAAGTTAAGACATGAACAAACATACGTCACATATTAATAAGAGCTTGCTCAATTGAAAAGATCAAAAAGGGTTAATTCCATTAAGAATGTGTAACTCATATCTTAACTAATTACCAAAAATTCAATTTATGCCGTGGATATGCTTTTTCACATGAAAAAGGATATAGATACATGATATCAATTTAATTATTAGTCCCATACATTAGAACTGCAAAAGTATAACAATGACATGCATATAATAAAATTAAAATACTAATTGATATATATATATATAAATTGTATTTTAATTTTCAAATTTAGTACCTTATGGGTATACCATATACCCTTATTTTTTGGAAAGAGACATTACAACCCCAGCCAGAGGACTTATGAACATTATCTGAAATACTAAATAGAGACAACTCAAATTTGGGATGACTCAAACCCACTTCAATCTAACTGCTTACTAGTTATTACATGTGTTTTAATCTCTCTCTCCAATCAATTTTTTCATAAGCACCTTAAAAGAAAAATACAAATTATAGTATTTTAATTTCAAATATTCAACTTCTTAAAAATCAGAATTGGGATGGAATTTAAGTTGATAGTTTTGATTTACATAAAATCTCTACCCACGAAATATGATGAAATTTAAAATACCAAACTATTTTGTGATATAGATGGTTGTAGAGCCTACTAAAATAAAGATTGAGCAAAAAGTTAAAAACTATAAAAATGATCTCATTCTTTGAATTAAAATAAAAAAAAATTAACCATTGAATCTTAGTTTATGATTAAAATGAATATTTTTAAAAACATTTTTATTTTATTATATAAATTTACACTATAATCTAAACTGAGTTTTAGTTACTGCTAATATGATCAATAAATTCAAACCCTCCAAAAGAGAGAATATTAAAAAAAAAACTTAAAATATTAATTTAGAGTTTTGAGTCCCGAATCTCCAAAGCTGCTACTGGTCCACTTACAATTGCCGCATAAAGAAACCCGATAAAGATCATATTCCAGCAATCCTATTTTTGTTTTTTTTTTTCAGTAAAAGGAGGATGGTATCTCTGTGGTTTATATTAATTATCCTCAACTCTGTAGTTTATATTAATTGCTCTCAGTTACAACAGAGGAATATCATGATTACTCCTTGTCATGTTCCCGTTAAAATAGATGCATAGGAAAAGAAAAGAAAAGAAAAGGAAAGAAAAAAAACTCAGTACGCAACTGGTTTGCTCTGGTTTTTCCTGGCCACATAAAAAAATATATATATATATATAGTCCTCTCACGTAGATCACGTGTTTAGGTTAACATTGCGTGCGTCGATTTTGACGGGGCCGGCAAACATAGTTGAGATGACAAAATAAGCAAGACCGGGGCTAACAAACATTAAACTTGTTATCAGCTTCGTAACAATTTAATC
>QLOD02000009.1:21184131-21194976 GCA_003260245.2 Sideroxylon spinosum
CATTGGGTAGACCTCATACAATAACTGTCCTAGCTCTACCCTATCTTTTGTTTCATTTCTTCTGGAATTGCAAAATTCACACCCTGAAGTGGGAGGAGAATTTAATGTAAAAGGAGGAAAAGGAAAATCAACCCCCACCATAAAAGAAACAATCCATGGGGTAGGAAAAGAGGGAGAAAGAGGATGCAGAAGATAGAAAGGGAAATGAAAAGCGGAAAATCTCATGCCCAAAGTCCACTCAATATTTGCTTCTATTTTGCAATTTCAACAAGTGCCATTCTTGACTTTAAAGCAGTAAGTAAACTAGCAAGCTACAGATGTCAATGCTCAACTTGGAACAAAACTTGGGATATCAAGCTTCTGCCAGTAAAAAAAAAAAAGTGTGCGAATATATATAATAAACAAAATGAGATTCCCCTGGACATCGAAATCTCACAATCCAGTGTTACTAACTTCCTATTCAAGAAAGTTATTTACAGCCTGAGATTTAAAAGCCATGGGCATTTTCTTCCTGCAGATTACCACCATTGGGAAGATTTTCATTAGCGTGCGCTGCACAATATGGATTCTCTGAACAATTTGCAAATTTTCTATAAACTAGGAATTCTGCATTATCAATTGACTAAGAAAGGAGGGGAAAGAAATGACCCACATAACTATTGCAGTAGTAAGGAATCATAATTAATATTAATTTATTACTTAACAATCACAGCTGTTAAGAACAGGAAGATTCATGTCAGCGTCACTCAAGGCCCATCAGACATGAACACAAATTGTTAAAAGCGATAAGCATGCATGCATTACACATGTTCCTAAACCTTCATGATATGTAAAATGAACACTAGACATTAGAATAAATTTTTCTGATACGTAAAAGAAAAATTATGTTCCAGGCTTTAACCACTTCACTAATGACCAAAGAACTATATCCCCTGGCCAGTTATATAACAGTTTGACTTAACGAACTCTACTACAAAAAGTAGGTTAAGAGAGAGAGAGGGAGAGAGAGAGAGAACCTTTAAATCCTGGTAAAGCTGGAAAATCTTCATTTTGGATGCTGAACTCTTGGTTTTGTTGGACAATGGGACTAACACCAAGACCTTGTTTACGAAGTGAACCTGAAATTCTTCGGTTTAGATAATCGTCCAATTGATGAGGTAGTCAACTGATGAATCATACTAAGCAAAAATAATCACGTCACTTACCCAATTGTCCTTGAGGCCCACCAGCAGAACTGGGGCGACTGGTCAACTGAGGAAAATCATTTATATCGAAGGGAGCATCATTGGAATTTACATCATTCAACATTCCCATAGAACTAAGATTATTCACTCCTTGGACATGGTTTTGGGATAGTGCACCACCAGCACTTGGGTAGGAATTTCCTAGCATAGAAATCACCTGTGGAGAAGCTGAATCCAGAAAATATCATTTAATATAGCAAAAGCATCAACTAGCTAACCAAAACATAATCCATCTTCGTTTTTAAAAGAGTGATAATCCTGACGTCAACCAACAAAAGCAATAAAAAACTAGTGATCATAATTTAATCAACTAGCGCATCCGATTAAGAGTCATTGCCACCCAGAAGCTAAAATATTTCAGCAACAGTACAAAGAGGAGAACTTTTTTTACTAGGAAAATAAAAAAGAAAGAAGAAATATAGTCCCACAGAGAAAAACACTATGCTCCTAGCACACAGAAGTTCTAGAATCCACGGATACACTTGACTCTCCCCAGACCCCGCAATGCAGGAGCCTTATGCACTAGATTGCCCTTTTTCACAGACAATCTCAATTACTGCCAAAGTGTGTAAGACCTTCCAAATATAGCGGAAGATAATGAGCAGGAATCAAAACGATTTTCCCACAAAACCAAAATGTGCATCAGGGACAGTACACAACAGATATAGCTTCCAGTGGTAGTCCTTGGAAAAGCACACAATACGCAACAGTAGTTCAACCGGAGCATAAAGCTATTAGAAGTTTTAATCCAATTTAGGTGATGACCAAGTTGTAATTCAATTCTGCAGTCCATACCAACTGATGTTAGTAGCAGTAATGTCAAGCATCAATCACAAGCTTCTTTTCTTAAAAATGCAACCATTTCAGTTGGATCACTAGAGAGTATCATTGAGATCACAGGACGTCAATCCTGCAAAACTTGGAATACATGCACATTTAATGGGATCAGAGAGTGGCCAAATAATCAAATAACTAGCAGAAAATGTAGATTTCTTTTTTTTTAATGAATAGCAAAAAAACATTAATGTTGATCTTAAATTATCTTTACACAAAGCACCTTCTATTCTACCCATGAGCTTCGTGGGTAGTAAACTCTCCAATGTGAGGCATCTCAACCGCCGTGCCTAGTACTCGGTTAAGGGACACTTAAATCTTGCTGCCCCCTCCAACTAAATCTCCCTCCTGTGGCCAAGGAACCTCCAAATCTACATCAAAAGTCAGGCATCTCTATACTCAGCCTCCACAATATTCACCTTGGGCTCAAAACAAGGGCTAAGGGCCTCCTCCGAGGGGACCCTCCACCCATGGGCACCCTTGTGGGTCTCATGCCCCTTCCCTCCCTGCAGGATCACTAGATAAAAGTAGTTTGGTGGCTATAGCTACTTCGAGGCTCCCTCGATCAGTCTAGAGAGAGACTTTGCAAGACAAACCCACTATAACATCCTCATCCCATCAAATAGCCATAATACTCTTAACGCCCAATCACATAGCAGAAGGCGCCATTCCCTTAGCCAAATTATCATCTCGATGATCTTCATAGCCTAACCCCTTCTACTATATATACTCTACTCTGTCAACTCTACAACACAGGACAACACTACTCCGGCCATTAACAATGTTCAACATTATTCCCAAATGGTCGGAACCTCCAATCTCGCCTCAACTATCTACAAGGTTCACCTAAGTATAATGCTAGATGACTTCAAAAACCTAGTTTGTGCCTAATATGCTCAAAATCACCAATTTTTGTGGATCAGTCAAAGTAACAAGGAACATGAAAGAAGGCAACAAGAAATCTCAAATACTAGCATAAGAACTCTCTTTACTTTGACCACTGGTTGCTAAGGCCAATTCCTACCCATTACAATTAATATTGCCATACTACAGATGGTTTTCAACCATACTTCTACTCTTCTGATAATAATTCTTTGGCGTTAATCATAGGGTGGTTTGTTTGCAGCTTTCCACATATCTACAACATTAAAATAATAATAACCTCCAGGAGACAATTCTCAAATTCAGTTTCACACAAGTAACAGAATAGTAGAGCCAAGTTACGTATGTTTTGTGAAATAACATACTTTTTTTTTGATAAATTTTGTGAATAATATATTTGTGCCAAGAGAAATGCAGCTCTAATGAAACTAAGCGCAACCATGTCGAAATGCAGGCTAATACATGAACCAAAACTACACAGTTTAGTAAGTGAAACAGTATGCCAACATCATATTCGTAGTAGTACGTGATGAAAAATAATTGTCTTAAGCCACAACATTTTATCACATACTCAAGGTAAGATACCTTGTTGAAGCACACCACCAATTAGTCTATTTTGACCTTTCATGCTCAAATTTCCTGAACCACCGTTGCCAGTTAGATTTAGCCGAGAAGCAAGACCAGGGACAGATAATCCTCCTCCAGAACTCATGCTCCTCCCAATGTTGCCCACGCCAACCATGTTTCCCATTGAGCTGGTATTTCGAGGACCTGCATTTCCCAAAATTGGAGACACTCCTAGTCCGGGAACAGCACTCCGGTTGCCAATTGCTGCAGATGTTGGCAGAATCCCAGGAATAGAACCACCAACTCCATTTGCACTACTACCAAATCCAGGGCTTCCAACAACACTCATTCCACCTCTATTGGTCACACCTGAATGACCGTGTGAGCTTCCATGAGATATCTGCATTACCAAACATTTACAGTTGGATAAAGTTTAGCAAGGAAAATAACATATGTAGGGGAAACCACATTCATGAAAAAGGTTTGTCTGGCAGTCATTCAGCAAACTAACACATATACCTGAGAAAGAGCAACAGGGAGATTGTTTGATGCAAAGCGACCACTAGAAAGGCTTCCAGTAGGCTGTTGAACCCCACTTGAAGGAACATTATTTATTGTAGAGTTTCTAGATGCAAGTGTGCCCGGCATGTTGGGAACACTAAAGCTCCCATGGATGTTATGCAGCCCTTGAATAGGTCCTGTGAAATAAACTTTCAGTTTTATGTGAAAATTTTGATGGAAAAGACCATAGAGCAAAACACACCAAAATTCACTCACCTGTGTGATGAAAAGCAGGGGAGGCTGCACCAGATTGAGCAGAGAAAGATGTTGAAAAAGACCGCCCACTACCGTCTGGAAGATTTGAAGCCGATCCATTTAGAGATGACTGCAGACAAAAGTATGATGAATTCTACTAGAAACAATTAAGCAAGCACCAGAAATATACATGTGATCATTAATTTTGTTACAATTGGTGCGAGTTACCATATATCAGTAACCATTCGCAAAACCCAGAATGAAAGACAAAACATTGAGCCCCAACCCAATCCCCACACCCCCAAAAAAAAAAAAAAAAAAATTGTGTAGGTGATGGGGATCATGAGAAGCATTTCAGTTACAAATATTCTCGGAAATGTCACACTATCGTAGATTTATTTTAGGTTTTGCTGTATTTGTTTTTGTTGAAATAGCTTAATATATATTGTTAGATCCATTTCCTAACAATTTAAACTTTTGAAACAATTAGTAACTTAACATGATATTAGAGCTCTAGTTCCAGTATGTCCTGAGTTCGAATCTTCTTATTCCCCATTTATTATTGTGCACTTTGTTTGCTTGTGTTGATGCATCTTAATTGCTTTGGTTTGTTTGTCTTTACTCCACATGCAAATTGAGGTTATATGTGAGAGGAAGTATAGACACAGCTTGATATACATTGTTGAACTCATTTACTCACAGCTTAAGTTTTTAGGATAATTTGCGACTTAACAATTTTCATATCTGTTGGGATTTTTATTTTGTATTGTTTTACTATATTTGATTCGTGTTTGATTTGCGTGATAGTAGAGATTTTATGGGATTTGATTCTCCCAAACTTAGCCCATATAAAGGCAAGGATTGTAAGGGTTTAAACAACTTTGATGACTGAATTGATTATTTTGAATAGCATTAGAATTTATAATAGTTTCTTTGGTCGTGTGTTCTTGCTTCCCAGTGCAACATCGAGTGGTATCACAACCAAACGATCTGTAAGACCCTAGCCTACTGTACCAATTACTACCGTTCTTGGTCTAAGGAGTTGTCCCCATCGCCTCAAGGGGCCCTTTGAAGTATGATCGCCGTTATAATTCAGTTCCCAAGCAAAGCCTCATCTATGTCTTCGTCTTCTCCACACACACAATGCCTTGCTCATCTTCGATTCAACGACATAGCAATTGTCGCTGTCTTATCCACAAACACAACAACCTCGTCAACTACGATTGAGCAACAAAAAGAGTTTAGGAACGAAGAAGAGTCCCATCTTAGGGTCATGACATGCATATTGTCCATCCTCGTAGAAGAAGAAGACAAGAAGCACAGCAGCATCTTCCAAATTTTTCTTAAACGTGGAACTAAGATTAGTAAGATAATCATCAATGGGAGAAATACCATGAATGTTGGGTACACGCATACACTCCCTTCAATAGGGCTTAAGCCAACGCATCCCTGTCCAGATGGATAGCTACTCTGATCGAGTGTGGTGTGATGTTCTCCAAGTGAACGCTGCACATATGTTACTCAGCCGCCTGGGATTTATGTCTTGGATGTAGTCATCATGGGCGCACTAACTTTTGCACATTCCAAAACCAACGTAAAACTATTCAATTGAACCCTGTTAAACCATGAGAGCAAGTATGACTTCCCTCTCAAGTCGAATCCCCAATTTAAGGTAATCACATAGTCTCTTCCACCAAAAAAATCCAATTATTAAATCAAAAAGCATTTGAGGATGTTGGGATTGAGTCGTGTGTTCGCTCTTGTGGTTAAGAATGTATTCCATGTTCAAATGGAGCTTCTTGCAATTACTCATTCCAACATTACTCAACTAAAAATATCACACCCATAAAACTCCAAGAGAAACTAAGCTCGAGGAGAGATATCTAGCATGCTATTTATTAAGTCCAAGGTTCCCTAGCTACCTAATTTGCCTCATTATAAAATAAATCCTAGTGAGCCTGTAGAATTACAGAAGCAAATCAAAAAACTTCTAAGGCGGGATACTATTTGAGAAGGTGTCAGTCCTTGTGTCATACCCGTTTTGTCGACTCCTAAGAAATATTGCTCACAAGAATGTGAATTGATAGTAGGGTTACCAACAAAAGCAATGTCAAATATATGTTTCTAATTTCATGCCTTAATGACATACTCAATTTATTGGTTGGTTCCTTTTGGTTCACCAAGATTGACTGATGCAATGGCTATCATCAAATTTGCATGTGCATTAGACCTGGCAATGGGTGGAAAATTGCCTTTAAAACTACCTTATATGAATGGCTAGTCATAACGTTTGGTTTGTCTAACGCCCCTAATACCTTTATGACGATCATGACTTAGGTCCCACGCCCAACTATGGGAAAATTCTTAGCAATGTCCTTCGTTATTGAGCACAAAGTTAAATTGAAGAAATTCAACCCAAGATGCATATTTGGAACTTAATTTCTTCTGAGAATGAAAGTATTTTAAGGCTTGGTGGTTACAATATAAGACAAATTCAATTGGTACTCGCCATAGTTCAGTTTTCAATGGAGATGACTTGTTACCTTACCAAGGCACATTGAAGCCTCTTATTTTCTCTATGAGTACCTCTACAAGGGCTCTCATTGGCTCTCCTATTCTGTCTTCAATACAAGTCCTTCCACTACTCAAGCAACATGATGCAAAGCAGATAGCTGATGTGATTAACTTTGAGACTACGATTTCTCCTCAAGGACGCACTCAGTGCTTCCTTGTCAAGTGGAAGTAAACACCAGAATCTGATGCTACCAGGTACCAAGGAAGAATTCCAATGCCTTGATCTTTTCAATCCAATGAGAATGACGAGAATTGTGAGAAGTGCTTCCATTACAAATATTCTCAAATGGGTTGTACCATGGCTTAGATAGATTTATTTTAAGATTTGCTTTATTTGTTTCCATATCTGTTGGGATTTTTATTTTATTTTATTTTATTCGCAAGAGATTGCATGATAGTAGGGATTTTTATGGGATTTGATTCTCCTGGACTTAGCCTATGCCTATAAAAAGGCTACGATTGCAAGGGTTTAAACAAATTTGATGAATGAATTGATTATTTTGAATAGCATTAGAATTTAGAATAATTTCTTTGATTATTTATGTTCTTGCTTCCCAGTGCTACATCGACAAGACTTCCTTGGAAAAGTGGAGGATGTGCGTGCAACTAAATGTAACTTCATGGAATTGACCAAGTGACTAACTGCTAACATATCTCTATAGCCTTTGCATGATATAAACACATATTTAACATATATTTATCTTGAAAAATTTAGTGGTCTTCTTTAAGCATTTTCATCTTAATCGTAGCAATAAGAAGCATCATATTTAGGGGTAAGATGATCTTGCAACCACCCTGCATGAAATATTTAACTAAACATGCGAGAGATCACTCGTTATAACTAGGCAATAGACTATATAATAAATCATGAAAACATAGTAAGTGTATTTCTGCTACACCCAAGCTTCATGCATTTCTTGTTGGGTACAAAACAATGTACTTGAGACCAAGCCCCGTAATTTCCAAAGTAAATTAGAAGGATGGATACGAATATAAAATCAAATATGTTGTCATTGTGATACCATAATACGTTCCTCTATCCGTGTCAGGCCTCGACACATGCCTTAAAATCTAGAAATCCTGGCTCCTTCCTTCACCAACTTAGGCAAAACAGAGATAGATTACCTTTACCAATTGTTTATCAAATGCAAGCCACTCCCAAAGTAATGTACTACTTTAGAAGTCAACCTCAACTACTTAAAAAATGATCGACACATTATTGTTTGCTATCCTATACATTCATATAAAAGATATCTGCATGCGTCTGAAAAGTTACATAAGACAAAAAACAAATAAAACACATTAAACAAAGACAGCTGGCATTTATCATTAAACAAATAACACAAAAGGTTGCCAAATTATAGGTAATAAGCAATAAACCACGGATGTTATTCCCAACTCAATCATAGATACAATCCAGAAGAATGCAAAACACAATCATCACCTACAAGCATTACGATATTACAAAACTTCCTCTAATGCACAGAAAGATTGCAAATGGGGATATGCTTCTTTCGTGTATCCCATATTCCTATTGTCCCCACCCTACTATACTGCCAACTTGCAAATCATACAACAAAATCACAAATGACATCATGATCAGGAAAATGATTACAAACAGCATTCCCGATTTTAAAAACTATTCGCAATTTTAAACACTAAAACGAGAAGATGCACAAATATACATTAACAACACAGAGAAAGTAAAAAGAAAAGAATGAAACCCAATGGACAGTGGCCAACACAAATACTTGCCAGATATTCATTCAAGAACAACACAGCAACTGATATAGATCCAACAACTATACAGCTAACACTCCCACAATCATTTTATGTATAAAAAGGTCATGTAACGAAGAATAATACATTAAGTAACCCTGACATTGCAAAAATGTCAAAAGGTCATGCAGGGAAGTTTTCCTTGTTGAACTGCAGCTTTTCCTTGTCTTCAGAATGGATTGACAAGAATAATCTGATATTTGAAGCTTTTCTGTGTATGTAATTTACCTATAACCTGAAAAGGGCAACAAGATTGGAGCAGCCAGTCAAAAAATAATTAAAGCTGCAACCATTGCATGCACAAAACACACATGGAAACAACAATAAGACAAAAGCCAAGCAGGCAATGGAAAGCGAAACAAACTGCTCAGTCAACATCAAGCACATCCACAAGCAAGGTAGAATGCAAATGACTAGTCAACCATAAAACTAAATGCAATACCCCAACACAGGCACTCAATAATTCTGCAAACTCATAACTACCATAAACCAAATATCATAACCCCCAGAAGTTTTTACTGCAACATTAAGATGTAAGATCAAGCTGTAAGTACCCCTTTAATCTCACAATTCATGATTTTAAGGGAGCCTCATAGATTAAACATCAAAGGTTCAAAACTTCAAATTGCACGCAACTTCTTAAAACTCCCATAAACTACTTCCACGTTCAAAAGATAACCAAATTGTGACACAGGTCATAAAAAAGTACTTTGTTGTGTGCCTCAAATTGAATGGTTCTGCACTCCACTGTGGCAAAAGGTATCTGAAATTTTACTGTTGAACTGCAACAGTAAGTTCACAGTATAAATAATCAAAATAGAATTTCATCAATTTAATTTAAAAAGAAAAAAAAAAAAAACCACATTCATTATCCTGAATACCTATGGAAGTAAATATCTGAAGTATGAATCGACACTCCACACAAATCCCCATTAAACGAACAATGAACATATATGCCATTTTTTCCTCCTTCACCTTTATTTTGGGTTCAATAACAATGTTCAAGGAGAGTTCCTCAATCACTACGTAAACCACAGGATTTTCCACTAAGTCCAAATAAGGAGGCGGATCAGCAACTAAAAATCATAAAGGAAAGCAAATTTAAAGATGGAACGACATACGTATTACAATTCTGTCACTCTAACCACAAACCAATCTAGATTCCGGAAGGAACCGATGAAACAAACATACCTATTAATACCAGTCCGTACCATCCGAAACGTCCATTTTAGGGTTAAAATAGTACAAACAAATTAAAATTCATTTCAGATAAAATTTCGAATTTTTCCATCCTGTTTCAGCATTTCCATTATTTAGGCATATCCCAGAAAGCTCCAGCCCATCCAAAATGCTATTTAAGTGTCAGTTCTGTAATTAGCACACATTCAAGATCCCAATTTGTACCTTTGGGAAAACATTTTTGACGGCAATATCAATGCTGTCCTTTTCATCATGTATTTTCTCTCCTATTGCCGTCCATTCCCACTCTCATATATGTGAACTAAAACACACACACACACTCTCTCTCTCTCTCTCTCTCTCTCTCTCTCTCACACACACACACACACACACACAAAAGCTTTTAATTTTGCATCTAGATCCAAATTGGATTTTTTTTTTTTTTAAAAACAAATTGGATATTTTGAACTATATTTTCTTTAATCAGTATAACTAATATTTGAACTTTGTAAGATTAAAACATTGTTAATTTTCTTGAAGTTTATCTTCACTTTCAAAAATAAAAATATTAGACTACATATCGTTAAGAGAAATTTATTAAAATTGATTTTTAAATTTATGTCGGGCTTTAAATATTGAGTAAATATATAGATAGTTTATACAAAATGTAATATTTAAATGAAAAAATTGAAAAGATACACTGACATGCACCAGTATGGGTACATAAAAAATGGCAATCTGGTGCACAAAGCTGCCACCTATGTAGAGTCCGGGGAAAAATCGGGCCACATTGAGGCTATTGTACGCAGTCTTACCCTGCATTGCAGAAGACTGTTTCCACGACTCGAACCCGTGATCACAAGGTCATACGGCGACAACTCTACCGTTGTGTCAAGGCTCCCCTTCTAGTACATATCATACCAATAATAAGAACAGTGCAAGTGCATTATCTAGTACAGGTTCCACGACTATAGCCACAAGGCAACTAATTGTTTACAAGCTGTAGCATAATATAGTTTTGTTGCACTGG
>QLOD02000009.1:21513376-21525322 GCA_003260245.2 Sideroxylon spinosum
TTAGGTTTAGGGCTTTGGGGAATGTATAATGGATTTTTTTAATTTCAGAAGTATCCTAAATTTGGTTAGGCCCCAAATTTGGTTGATGTGTGGTGGATTTATTTTGGGCATCCCCCCCAATCTTCTCCTCTCCCCATATATCTGACAGCTGGTTTGATGCAATGATTTACTGTTAGTGTATGACATGGGTGCTGCCTAGCTGTGCGCTGGGGACAATTTCCTGTATGGCTATCTGGAATTGCTGTTTTGTTTCTGGTTTTGCAATGTAGGGTAGATGCTTGTGTTTGCTTATAGCTAAAATTTCTGTGAGCTGCGTTGTACAGCCTGATCTGAATTGAGTTGTGTTGGGTCTTTGTCGTAGTGTGCTGACTTGGTGAATTTCTGATTGATTGTTATGGATTCAAGGGATGAAGAGACTGAATTGCATTTTTGTTGCTGCCGTTCCTTGATTATTTAGTTGGAGTATGTGTTTATGTTTTTTAATTTTTATTTTTATTTTTATTTTCTGTTGTTATTTTTTTAAATAAAATTTTAAAATGACAAAATTATACATCATTTAAATTTTATTTTCTTAATTTTTAAACAATTGAATTTAATACAATATATTTTATATTAAATAAATTTAATTAATTAATAATTTTACTATTTAAACAGTTAATTAATTTAATTATTAAAAATAAATTAGTTTTATTTTCATATGATGTAAAAATTTAGGTTGAGAGAGGACTTGACGGAGAGAGGTTGGGTTGGGTTTTGCTTTTGTATTTCATTGGAGGGTATATTTGTCTATATGTAAAAAATTTAGTTGACTTCGGTTGACTCTGTTAAGTTTTAACAGTTCAATCTAAAAGATGAGGGTAAATGTTCCAAACATTAGGGTCAAGGTGAGATAAGTGTAAGGTTCAAATAACCGGGGAAGATCCTTGAATTATGCCTAATGTTTAGGGGAGGTAAATGTAATTTACCCTATAAAATATAAAATTATCATCAATTACTAAGTGAAGCTGAAATAGTAGGTCCAAACCAGTCTACTTTTAAACCTTTCCGGACATTCCTACTCTCAGAAAAACACTCGACATTTATTGTAGCATAAACGGTGAAGAAAAGGGTTCGTCCATACCTGCTGGTTTCTGGAAACCCCTGTTTCAGAGGGTTTGATCCTTTCACCAACAATCTGCAATCCTCAATGCCGGGGCCAATGTAGCGACATTTTCATCTTTATCATGCAAAGCCATCAAGTTCTGCGCAATCACTCTGTTTCTCCATGTACACCACTATCTGCCCAAGAAAGATAAATCGACTGGCTCTGCATCAAATCCCATATGTTCTGTTGTATAGATCACCTGAACTGGACATCCGAACCTTTGAATCCTCATAACCAGAGTAGGGCTTGTTAAATCCCAGCATATCATTTCTTAGGAGTTCTGTCATACCCAGATCATTTCTGCTCTGAACCTCATTCCAAACATCCCACTGACCATTTGACATCAGTGCTGTTCTAGAATGGTGAAGAGGATGTTGTGAAAATGGGGACATATTGCTGGCTAGTGTTTGCTCCATAATCCTTGAAGGCATTCTGTAAGCATCGTTGAGCGGAGAAAAACCGTCCCCCATGTCGGAAAATCCCTGGTTATGTAGAGATGAAAGAGATCCTTGCATCAACAATTTAAGTCTGGCCTCATTTTCAAAGGCACTTAACTGTGCTGGGAAATTTGATCTCATGTCCACACCGGCAGCACTGTTAAGCCCGCCTGGAAGTCTTCCCTTGCCTACTGCCAGTATTGCAGGATCCATATATTCAATATCCCCAGCACTGGCCATATTACCTGTTGCTGGTGCTTGATATGGATTTCTCAACAAGGCGGCATTGGGCAAATGATTCCCTGCAAAGGGGGGGCAATTGAAAGAATGTCTAAAATTCATCTTAATTCAAAAGGTTTCTACAACCCAAAACATATTAAAATGAAAAAGGTATTAAGCAACTAACCAGACATGGAATCAAAAACTGGTTCCATTCTCTCTTGTGAAGCAAAGCCCGGGGGTGGTGCTCTGCTGGGTACCGAAAAGCCAGGAGGTGCAGAAATTTGTGCTCTTGAAACTATTAACACATTTTAGAGGACAAAGATCAGGAAAATGTCCAAATACACACACAACAGAAAAGGAGGAACATGCAAAAATTATAAACCAAGGCTTAGCTTAGGAAGAAAAAAAAAAAGCTAACTTTTTTGTAACTAGCTACTAAAAAACTAGTTTTTTTTTTGGGTTTGAGAAGAAAATTTAAACGATCTTTTTAGCAACTAGCTTTTTAACTTATTGTTAACATATTTGTCCTTCATGGTTTAAAAGAAGTTTAAAATGTAAGACGGTAGTTTTGGTTGTTATAGAAAAGACGAAAGGCTAGTAGCCAGAAGCTAAGCTTTTGGCTACTCACAGCAAATGAAGCCTGAACAGAGGTGAAAGGCTGCATTAGAATGGTTCTACTAATAAATCATGTATCTGGAAACATCTCTGAATCTCAAACAGAAGACTAGCTAAGAGGTTGTGTTCTAAAGAAACAAGTGAACAGCCTAAGAAGTGTTCATAAACAAGCAACTAAATTGCAAGGACTTGTTCATCTAAAAGTTAATTTCTGGCTCCCGTAGCTTTTATGTTTCTAATGCTAAAGAATCACTCCAAAAGCTACCAACTGTGTATATCAACCCAACAATAAATAATAATAAGCACCAACAAAAAGACAGCATTAAACCAAAAATTAATAACGCTCTTCCAGGGAACCAGCGTCCGAAGAGTAATGACAGTACAGAGCTTAATGTGAATTGTGTGCTCCAAGCTCCACTCCAACCCTCTAGCTTATTGAGAAAATGACACAGATACCACGCCTCCAATAAACTTTGTACAATGATTGAAATATTTGATATCAATGCATGCATATTATTTGATATTCACGGAAAGCATATTAGACCAGACACATTTACCGGAATGGCAAGACCCTCTAAAACATGAGCCCAGAAGCCAAAACAAATGCAATATCAAAAATGGAGGAAATAAATGAAAATTTAATATTAAAGCATGAAAAAAGTAAAGCGGTAAAAGTGGTGTAAGAAACAACAATGACTGAAACAATCAAGAGGAAAATTCAATCTTCAGGATCCAACCCTTCAAACACAGGACAAAGCCAACCATTGATGCCACTTAGCAAATTACAAATAAATCAGAAATGCATAATTCTTTCCCAACAAGCCAAACCAACACAAAAAGCAGAAATTGTAAAGCGGACTTAAATAGAATAACATAAGTGAAGCATGAGAATGAGTTATCAAGTGGCCAGATATAAGTCTCAAAATCAGAAGAGCAATACCAAAAAAATTAGTAATAATATACCATCAACTGAAACCAGTCAACTCACCTGAAAAATTATTAGATGATATGTGCGTGTGGCTGCTTGCAAAATTATCAGTTTCCTCAATTTTAAATGCGGGGAAACCATTAGAACCACCAAACTTGTCAAAATTGAATGCTCTGTTTTCTGGAAAATTATGACTTAGTGGATAGTCCTTTAGCACTTGCCCAATATCTGTATTTTTAGATTCCTCCTGTCTTGCAAAAGAGAACCTGGACTGACCGCTGTTTGGTACTTTCCAGGAACTAGATAATTTAAGAGAACCTTGCTGTCTATCAGTTTCACCCAACAACTTAGCCAAATTCTGAGGTGAAGTTAATGACTCATCCCACTCATCAAAGTCCATGGATAAAATATTTGAAATTAAGCTGCTCTCTCCCATTTCTGTACCAGCATTTTTGTCAGCACTGGCTCCTTCACCTTCAAATCTCTCAATGCGCTTCTTTCTCAGTTCATTTGGAAGCAAATAGGAATGTTCAACTGTCCCATCTGAATCAACAGAACTACTGACTACATCCTCGTGGCATCCATTGGGTAACAATGGAACACCAGATGGATGCAGCAGCAAGCCCTTACCAGCTCTCTTATCTAAAATTTGGAGATCTTGGTTAAAACTAGTTGAAAGATGCGGCTCATTCTGCTGAGGAGAATAAACCTTAGAATGATTAGAGAGATGAATAGAGGGAGATGAATTAGGAAAATAGCTTGTGCGGGTAACAACCTCTGGATCCTTGAGCCTTTGATCTTCAAAGTATCTCAAATCATCTTCCACTTGGGGAAATGTAACTTGTGAATCAGTGTTTGCTGCTATGGTTTGGGAATTTGATCTCCAATCAGATTGTTCTTGTGCTTCAGAATCCAATCTCCGATCGGATTTTTCTATTGAAAGACAAATATCATCAGTAGACACCACAGCTTTCCCTAGAGCAAGTGGTGCCGGAGGTTCTCTAAATTGCTCAGGATAGTATTGTTTTAACCCCTGATTTAGGGGTGAATTAACCAACTCATTACCAGAAAGTGAATGATTAGGCCTGATATCCCCAGAATGTTCACACCCCAAGTGTTTATCAATGTTCATTGATTCCACATCAGAGCATAAATTCTGGATATTTCCATTAGCAGAAACATTCAACTCTTCATCTGGACCAGGACCATTAGACAGCCCAGAAGTGTTAAAAGAATTCATAATATCAGGTCTTAAGCTAATGCATTTGTTTTTATCTTCCGACACTGGTGGAGAATGTAAATGTGCATTCACAGTTGACATGGCAGAAAGTCCTAGAGTAGCAGTAGTCTCAGAAGGTGTTGTTCGAAGATCTGTGCCTACATACTGTCGAGCAGGTTCCGCTGGCTCCTGTTTACCTTTACATACAATTGTTCGATTTTCTTCACAAGGAACAAACTTCTTTCCAACATCATCATGCAATAGAGGAACCTGAGTTGTGCTGGCAACTGCTGTAGAAAATACCACTGAACCACATGTTTCGGGTTTTTGTTTCACAGGTCCATTAGAACATACAGAACTTTCAGATGGTGGCTGGCTATTAGAGGCACGAGCTCCCCTAATATAACAAATACAAGTTTAATAACCCATACCATAAATCAAACAAAAAAAAAATGCTCCGGTTCAGTAAATGGTATACCATGAGGCCGCTGCTGGAAGAACAACTGATCGACCAGAGCTACTATTTGGTGGAGAACCTCGAACACTGCCTGCTGGATTCTGCCAGTTAGATGCAAAACAGATTAAAAAAAAAAAAAAGAAGCAGAAAAAAAAGAATGAACGACATTTATTGCAACGATCAATCCGTAACATATTTTTCCAAATACAATCACAATAGATTGGCTAGCGGAAAAATGCAACACCATTTTCAACTTCATAGAATCCCCTCAATAACTTGCATAATGGAATTTGAAAAGCCTAAAATCTAATCACCCTATACAAATTGGAATTGAACTTAACCGTAGGGTGGGGGCAGGAAAAGCAAGACCATTTAAACCACTAGTTAAGGCAAATGATTAATTTTTTATTTAAAAGAAACAAGAAGGCGTACACTGGAAGTCTTACATTTGAAGCACTTTTACTAATAGGTTTCCCAGAGGAAGCGGAGCTGTTAATGTGGTACTCATCTGCTGGGGGTGGTAACACATTCCCTGAACGCCGTTGCAAATTATTTGTAGCACCAGTAATTTGTTGAACTCTACTCCTTTAAAATCAATATGTAAGTTAATAAGCTATCCAAAAACTGTCAGAAAAGTCCAACACAACAGCAAAACAAAACATTGTTTCCTTTGCGGCATAGATAGAAACATCTCATTTCAACGTCAACAAGAACATGAGAGAATTTAGAACTGGATGAATAGAGACAATAAGTTTTAAAGTTTTTCACTAACAAGATTTAATTTGCATACTCCATAAGAACTTGAATAAATAGATTTTGATAAAATTCAGCTACATAATATATACCTTCAACTTTAAACTAAAGCTGCACAGAGCAAGGCTTTAGTTCAAAACCATCCAACTCTTTATCAACTTCCAGCCCTCATTTAACATTTCCCATAATCCAAAAGCTTAAACATTCAACCCCCTCCCCAACCCAAAAAAAAATTGTAAATTGTAAGAATTTCATAAAATTTTAAATGCTGGTTTACTAGACCTTCCAACTTGAAAAAAAGGCAGCCCAAAGACAAAACCAATAACCACAATGGAGGGAAGACAAACACCAACAAAATAGCCCAAGAAATTGTTGATTAATTATAGTTTATTTTTTCCTCAATTTCCAGCCATTTCAAAACTAAGATTTCAACATTAATAAAATATTGAACTGTATCCAATTGCTCAAAGTACCTCAAAAAATATATAATACTTGATTCAGCTTTCCACAGACCCAATTATAAAAAGGAACAATGCTTTAACTTCTACAAAACTACAAAATAATAATAATAATAATAATAATAATAATAATAATAAAACACTTTAGTCATCACAATGCAGAGCCTTCTTAATATTTTCAATTGTTACACAACAATAGCCAATCTTTCAAAGAATTGGGTTGATAAAATTTTTAAAAAAAAAATTGTTTTTGTTTTGAATCCTAGTTCAATCCAACGAGTAAAACACCCATCCAATAACACAACAGAAAAGCAAAAGATTGATCAAAATACAGA
This sequence comes from Sideroxylon spinosum, assembly GCA_003260245.2. NCBI lineage: Eukaryota > Viridiplantae > Streptophyta > Magnoliopsida > Ericales > Sapotaceae > Sideroxylon > Sideroxylon spinosum. The sequence continues at coordinate 21,519,945 of QLOD02000009.1, forward strand.
TCTGTTACTTATCAACCATACAATTTGTCTAACCAGATCCAGTCTGTAACTTATCAAATTAGAATAACAAATACAGCTAATTGGATCACATTTGGACTAGAATCCTGTGCACTGATGATGGACCAAGTCTCAAGGTTCATATTCCTATTAATTTTAGTTTTCCAAGGACTATCTTACACGTCCCATTTCCCTCAACAACCCAACACCAATGATGATAATTATAGCTGCAAGATTAACCAACAAAATATGCTCAATGAAGTGTTGAAATAACTAAAACTCCCAGTCAACTCCCAATCAAGATATTACATTGCTAAGCAAAAACTCGAAGGAAAAAAATTCCCAAGTTTCCTATATTTACTCGCAAAATTGTGCTCCAACAATCCGACCACTATGAACTCAAGTGTTATTCACAAACATTCATGCAGGACCTTAAGTATGGACTCAAGGCATAGGACAAAAAAGGAACAGTCGAAGAAATCACAAAATGAAGATACCTTGTGTATGCTGAAATTATTTCATCTTTGGTGAAACTATCCTCTTGTGAGCCAATCTCATGCAAATATAGACAATCTGGATTGCTGCAGGCCTGCACCAATAAGAAGTTCAATCTTCAACCAAACCAATATCACTAATCAATATAACCAATAGAACAATAAACAATTTAGAGATCACACCATATTTCTAAGCCAGGCATGACAATACTTTGTAGTTCCAAAGCATGCCCTGAAATATTAAACACAAACACATATTAAGAGAGACCCAGAATATAGCATAAATCTTGGATGTAACCAAGTGCCAACCTCAAAGATCTACTATCCAAGACAAACCCATGCACTGATTGAATACATCGAACTGCTTCCTCCTCCTTTGAGAAAGTAATATATCTGGGACAGAAATGAAATTTAAATGATAAACCAAAAGTATGAAACAAGCCAGGATCAACATGACAACAGGAGGGGAAAAAAAGAATGAATTACACCTTCAGAAGATTGTAAATATCAATTAGCAACGCTGAGAACAATTGGGACTTACACACTACAAGTATTGTTGGTAAATTGTTGAATGGCACCCGCTGCTGTTCGGGATATGGACACCTTTAGCACCTTTCCGTACTGACCAAAATACTCTTTGTGCTGGAGAAGCTGCTAGCAAAACAATAAAAGGTGTTAAACGTATGGGCTAAACAGGCCAGTGGGATTGTGAAGAGAAAGCTGGAGCGGGGTGGGTGGGAAGCGAGGAAGAGTCCAAGAAGAAGAAATAATACACACATCTTCATCTGCTAAATTAAGTGGTAACCCCACAACATAGACAAGATTCCGCTGAATCACTCGCACACTGCCAAGTTGCTTTCTCCCTTCAGATGTTTTATTTTTTGCCTTTTGTGACTTCACTTTTCTCTCCAAATTCATCTCGGCCACCAACCTGCCAGTTGGATCATGACGACTAAATTGATAATCATAAATATATGGATAGAAATAAATTTGTGGGAATGAGAGAGGAAATCTGGGGCAGAATTTGTTGTCAAAATATTTTTCCAGATCATAACCTTTCACAATTTGCGGTCATCCCTACAACTTTTTCCTTGTTATATGGGGCACGGCACGCAGGACACCGCCCTTCTGTCTCATCCTTCTCAGCCATATCCATTATGTGATGCCAGCACCAAACACATATCTGAAAAAAATGGTTACATGGTTCACAATTATAGTGCTGTAGAGAAAAAAATATATATGATCAACTCATGGGCCAAAATGGCCTTCCTGGAGGATCTTTCATAATTTCTATTAATATACATAGCTACATTCTTTTCTGTCTAGCAAAACAGACAGTATTTGGTAGAATGACAATTTTGAAATCTCCTAACCATCACATCAGATTTAGTAGAATTCACAGATGCTGTTGCAGAGATATAACATTAAGCAAAATTTACCATATTAGGTAAAACCCAAAAATATACTGCTACTCATCACATCAGATTTAGTAAAACCCAAAAATGTTGTGGTACAAATATGATAAGCAATATTAGATTAATAAATATAAGAATTGTGTTATTTCTTTTTCTTTTTTTTTTCAGATAAGTAATCAAAATTATATTTAAAAAAGAGGGGCATTGAGGGGATGCCATCAAATCATAGATTATGAGTTCATAATCCAAGCCCATTCGATGGTATGACATTTGGCGCAAGAAGAGGGGGTTGATCCATATAATCTTGACTTGGCAGCATAATTACACCTCGAAGCTATTAACAAAAGTCAAAACTATTGAGGTCCAGATCTTGACCCCCTAACAACCATTTCAACCAAAAAAAAGGCTGAAAGATTACTCTTCAATCTAAATAAGGGAAATTCAATTTGTTGAAATGCCCATCCACCCTCCCTTGTCCACAAGTCCTTCCCAAATTTAACTTGAACCCCATTGCCAACTACCAAGGAGAATGACTTCTCGAAAGCATGCCACAACTTACGAATGTTTTTCCACAATTCAACACCACAGGACCAATCATTTCATTTAAGACCCTATCTCCACGCGCACTTCCATATCCCACCACAATAACCCTCATCCACAATATATACTAATACCATTCACAAGCGAAGCTCCACAACCACTTCCCTAAAAACACCTCATTGAAGTCTCTAATCCTCCTTGTGCCCGCCGCCCTTTCCTTTACTGTTTGGCACAGCAACTCCCACTTTAAAAGTGGAACTTGGACTCCACCCAAAGACACCCCACAAAGATCACATTGAACTTCTCAAGGTTTCTCCACAGAAGCAGGAATGAGAAGACCCATTTTACATGGACATGCTGGCTATGTTGATATTATGATTGTTAGCCTAGCTCCTATGGAGAGCTGCTTTCTTCCATTCCATAAGCCTCTTCTGCACTTTCTTAATGACATAATCCCACAATTGTTTCAACCTGGGATGAGACCTTGTTGCAGCGCTAGATATATTGTGGGAAGACTCCCTTAAATGTCATAAATATAGACTTGAGCATAGGCACATTTGAAGATCCCCTACCAGAACAAGGTCTAACTTCCTAAGTTCACCTGCAAGTTGGAAATTCCTTCAAAGAACATCAAAACACAACATCCTCAAATGCCCCAACTTAACCAAGTCTGCTACACAAAATGCTATGGAATCATCCGTAAACAACAAATGAGACACTTCCATGGTTCTTGGCGGTGTGATGACCAGAAAAGAATCCATCAATGGAATCTCCCAGCCTACACTTCTCAGCATCTTACCATACACCTCCATCACCAAGGTGATCATGATAGGAGGCACGGATCAGCTGACATTTAACCTTGTAGATCAAAAGGTTCTCAGCAAGATCAAAAAGAAGAAAGAGGACAGAGAGGGAGAGAGGTGTTTTTCCTTTAATTCACACCTGACCATGCCAACAATGAGGCTATTTGATAATTCATTTAATTGCATATAATTCACACCTGACCATGCCAACAATGAGGCTATTTGATAATTCATTTAATTTCATCTAATTCACACCTGACCATCCCATCTATTGCATCTTATCAATATCTTCTTTAGGGGCAAGCTTAACATGTAAAGCATATGAGCTATTTACCACAAGTTCAACAGATTAAGACCTAAAAAATGGCATTTGCTACATACCAATGCTGCTTCAGTATGTAATAAGTAAATATGGCTACTAGAATTATCAAATTTAATGACTAGAAAAAGATATAAGTTGAATGGACAACCCAAGCATGTGATAAAATCAAAGCTTATGAGTATTAACAATGGGAGAAACAAGAGCCAGTGTGAAATTACATAATAGGAACTGTTTATGATCCTTTTTTTTTTTTTACGACAATTCATCTAGAATAGAGAAATAAGTGAAAATATAAGGCCAATTAAAGGCACATATGTTAGAGCAATGAGCACCGCATGAAATATAAAGATAGAAAACAAAGCAGACACAAGAAGCATGCTAAATTGTTGACCAAACAAAATAGGGTTGCTAACATTCTACCATGTTCAATGGCACAACCATTGAGCAGTCAATAAACAAATATCCACAAAATATATTAACAATAATCAACTATTAAAATAAACACATTCTTTAAGAAAGAGTAACATCCATCAACCACACTAAATACATTGACAAAAATGATGAGGTAAAAGTAGAAAGTTGCCAGCCCACAACCAATGGTTCATATAAAATTGGAATAGAACTAACAAACTAAATACATAAAGCCCATTAAGACAATAATATGAACCCTAAAATAGGAGTTCTTTCTTTGAATAGTGGGTCTGTACAAAACCATCACACCAATGATTTTCAATGTACAATAACCATCAAAAGTTGAGAAAAAAAAAATTATCAAACCTCATAACCACATTTGCAAGGCTTCAATTGCTGGTCCGTCAAATCCATCTCCTCTGCACAGAGAGGACAAGTCTTTTCTCCCTGGTCGCTCATGGTTACCTTCAAAAGAAATATGGTTATAAGACTTAATAAGATTCTTAGTAAGTTGTTACAGTCCGTCACCAATTCATGTATGCACAACACAATGGACATAAACTATGTGAATAATAGATAAAGGCACAAGAGAGTGATTTTGAAAACATGAGCAATCAGCATTCCAATCCATACTCAAACAACATTAGAGTATATGAATAAGAAGATGAGATGAAAAAAATGCAGATATGATATAATAAATAAATTACATTTCAATCCATCCTTTTTCCAATAAAAACATTGAACATGCCACATGACTTGCTTGATGACTAGATATGGCATCCTAGTAAGCATGAATAGCAAGAATCAGTGTCACACAGACTTTTATTTCCTCCAATGTACCCATGTCTACCGGATATGACAAGGGCAAGAGTATTGGGATATAGCCCAACTCCCATACTGAAATTATACACTTTGATCATTTAACTTTAACTAATATTTGAAATGCAATAGCTTACATTTGATAATGAAGAAAACTTCTTATTTTTCACATAGATAGAAGATAAAATCTCATTTTTTATCTAAATTACATTTAATTTCAAGTCCATTCTTCAATAACAATTATATTCCCTATCCTAAATTTAAAATTTTGAGAGATCTAATACTTGAACACATACTCACATCCGATATACATATGAGAGTCCAGATAATATAGCTAGAATACATGCTCATAAATTGCAAAAACACATCTATGAAGCATAGACACTTTTAGGAAGATGACAAACCAATGTCATGTCCATGTCAGACACCTACACTTGCGAAACACCCCCAACAAGTGTCAAATGCATGCCTAAATTTATCCTATTATTTATAAATTCTTTTTTGCAACCACACACTAGGGGGACACACATAACCATAACTAAGAGTCTAAGATACACATGAAACACATAATAATTTT
>QLOD02000009.1:21616678-21627934 GCA_003260245.2 Sideroxylon spinosum
ATTTTCACATGAAATTGCACCAGTTTCGGGATTGATTCCCCCATCGTCCCAGACCAAATCCAACCCAAGATTTGGGCTTGAGAGAGAGAGAGAGAGAGAGAGTATAAGTTTGTACAGATTATCTATATTTTTTTAAGGTTGTGTGCGACCAGGGACAGTGATATGATGTACTGCTGCTTTTTGACCAATTGGTAGGGTAGTCCATGCCTTATATGACAATTCTATTCTTACGCTTGTTTGGTGTTAAAAAAAATCAAAAGAACTTTAAAAAATATTAAAAATAATTTATTTTTTTATTTTATTACACAAATTACGAATTCATAAATTATCTCATTTCATATTTTTTTTACACCAAACACCGTAAATGGTTGAATTCCATCAAACAATAAGAATAAGCTTGAAAAACTAATTAACAAAAAATAGTAAATGTTATAATTTCGTAATATACATATATAATGTGTAAAATTTTTAAATTTTATAAAAATTTACGGTAAATATTGAACTCCCAACGGTGTCCTAATAACGCACACAACACGATGAAAAAATGACTTGATGTTTAAAATTTTTACATTTTTGGAGTTTTGAAGAGAATTAGATCCAAGTAGTTTTCTGTCCTTAAAAAAATATAATTTCAATATATATTTTTATTGAAATGAATTAAAAAATATAATAAAATAATATATATTCACTAGTGTATTAAAATTTTAATTTAATTATTCTTGATTTCTTAAGTTGATGTCTTTTCCTTTTATTTTTTATTTTTTACCACTACTTAAGGCTGCGTTTGGAGTTACATAAAAAACCAAAAAAAAAAAAAAAAACCAAAAGTGTAACTTTTGGGTGTTTAGAGTGTAAAAAGTTTGTTTGTAATGATAGTTAGATATTTGTTATTGATTTAATATAAAGTTGTTAAAAAATATATAAAGTGACACGTAACACAATTTTAATGGAAAATCTTGAAAATTTTTGGAGTTTTGTAAGACTTTTTGGTACAAATATCAGTACAATTTTAAAAAAAAATTCTGGCAAAACCGTTGGAAAGCCCTATTCTTGCCTGTTCCAACGGATTTTTAAAATTTTTTCAAAAAATTCAAATTTTTTAAGTTTAACTTTTGAAAATTTTTAAACTTTTTTGGTTTTTTTTTTAAGGCTCCAAACGCAGCCTAAGTAAAGGAAAATTTTTGAATACTTACTATTTTTTTACTTTCTTTGATAAATCACTCATTCAGATATAACTTTAAAGTTGAATCAATATTTTTCCTTAAAATGTGATTATATGGATTAATGGAGTATTACTAATCTATGAATTAAGCAATGAGTTTCATCTTCATAAAATTTTCTGAATGGTTCGTTTAGAAACATGCATGGTTTCTGGAAGAAAAAGAAAAAGGCAGAAAATTAAAATATGTATTAAATTTATTTTACGTTTTTTGCCCGTCAGAAAGATAAGAAGAAAATAAATAAAACCTAATTTTTTTAGTTACTTAATTATAATATATGTCTTTTATTTTTTTTTCAATTGGCAAATTCTTAATCCCAAATAATAATAACAACAACAACAACAACAACAACAACATCATTTCCCAAGATTGTATTTGTTCATTCATCACAAGTGAGGGGAAACAAAAAGTACCTTCACAAAATTTCAAAATTTTATTTTGAATTCTCATCATCCTTTATATAAAATTGTATAAATTTATAAAAATTAATATCTCGTGTTTTATGCAGTGAATATAAAATTTAAATTTTATAGTTTCATAATTTATGTTTGTAGATATTTGTATTGTTTTGTTTTGCACTAAACGGTGCCATAATATATAGATTTTGGGTCTTCTTGAAAATTCAGGCTACGTTCAAAGATTTTGGTTTAATACTCATGGAGAAATGCTCCACTGAGTTGCCTCGCATGTAAAAACGTATGGCAAGGTAATTGTCAGCAACTTTGTTGTCTAACCTTTGGTTTGCGTTCGAGAAAAATTAAATTTTGATATTTTTGTAATTTTTTTTTCTGACTTATATTCCTTTTTTCCAACACGTTCTTCAGGCTCAAAAATTGGGCAAGACCCATATTCTTTACGACCTTTATAATTATTGCTGTGGGCTGGCATTCTCTAATCTTGTAAGAGAGGCCCCTTTTGTTTTCTTCATAATTGCCTCCGATTTTTATTTTTAAATTTCAATAATTCAATTCCAGGTCTTATTGATTATGTCACAATACAATACTCTTCACTTGTGCTCAACCTATCAGAGCGGAGAAATTTTCTGTCCTCCTGATATTTCACCATTAAAATTTTCTGTCCTCCTGATATTAAAAATGAATGATCACTCACGTGCGCGCGCACATATCATATGTGTGTGTATATATATATATATATAAATGTATTATTAATAAGAAAAAGAAGTAACTTTTATATAGTTAATTATTATAATGAATATAAATAATCTCCCTTCTATTTTTTTTTTTTTTTTGGGTGCTGTGTGGGGTGATAAATTCTTGATTCAAATATAATGTTGAATATTTACTTTCACTGAGAATATAGAGGTCACGTATAAGATTTTACATAGTATTGGTTATGTTAATTTGATATATAATCAGTTATTCTATTGAGTCTTGGAGTACGAATATGAATGAAAAAAACAAGAAGAAACCAAGAAATTAACACATAGATACACAGAATTAATGTGGTTCAGTCAGATTATATATTTACATGTCGACGGTTAGAATGTTTCTTATTAACTTCAAAACTCCTTGTAAAGTTATATAGTAAGCAAGCACACTTCACTACGTTCTACTTTGAAAACTCTTTGTTTCTTCTTAATTTTTCAATCTAAATATGAATCACATATCACAATAAATCTTGACATACAATCGGTTAATTTAATTTCTTCTCGTAAGAAGATCTAACATTACTAAAAATTTCAAAACAAGTATCACATTAACAAAAACAAGAAGTTAATTATATGGTTAACAGAGCTTCCCCCCCCCCCCCCTTATATTCATAATTTTTACCCTAAAATGGTATCAAACCACATAAAGCCCCAAGGCCCTCGCAGCAAAAACCAACCCACCCTCAATGCCTGTAAAAACAATTAGATCATAAATGAAGACAGAGACACACCAAACAATAGGGAAGCAAAATGCATTGAAGTTGAACCTCTAGCTGGTGATTCTTCTATTTCTGCTGTTTCTTCCACAAAACCCCAATCTTCTTCAGCACGTTCGCATTTTTCTTCTTCAGCAAATCACCATCACCAATGTCTTCAGAGTCCATTGATCTTTCCATGAAATCCCCATCGTCACCCGCTGAAAGCAGGGCTACAGCTACCTCCGCAGCCTTCCTCCACTGCTCCGACTCCACCTTCAGCCTTCTAAGCTGCCCCTCTGTTTCCGAATTCGCCGCTTGCAATTCAGTTTCTCTGTCCCTCAAGCTCCTCTTCAACTCCTCAACTTCAGCTCTTCTTCTATTCAGTTCTGCCTCCGTTTCAGCCTCCCTCAGACTTGATTCAGACTTCACAGAAGCAAGCTTCCCCTCTAGCTGTTGTATTGATTCCTTAAGTTTTCCATTTTCCGCACGGAAACTTTTGGAACTATTGCTACAAGCATTCGTAATTTCCACATTGAGTTTGCTAACGAGCCCTTCCAGTAAGTTCACGCGTGCCTTTGATTGATCCAACTCCGAAGCTATGAAACGGTAAGCTTCCTTGGCTTTGATACCATCCAACCTGAGGGTTTCAACTGTCCGTTTGGAAGTTTCGAGTTGCAGCAGAGTCTCTCCGATTAGTGCATGGGCCGGAGTTTCTGATTCTTTACAATCCTTTAACTGGTTTTTCATTTTTTTGCAACTCGGGTATCCGGACAGTTTGGGCGATCCTGAACTAATCTCTAGAATTCTGAAGTTAACGATATTTGAAAGAGTAAACTTAAGATCTTATCAATTGAGTTAACCTTCAAAATTTAACTGGTTTCTCATGTCACTCGGGAACTTCAGACGGCATATAATGTGTTTTCTTCTCAAAGTCTCTGCATTCAACTTATAAAAAACCATTACACAAGAACCTCAATGCCTAGGCTTTACGCTATGCGTAATCTCTAAGCACAATACAACAGCAAATTTTATGGGTTCTAATTGATTTGAAAGTACCTCAGATGCTGGACTTTTTAGGTGATCTCTGGGCCTTGTATCTTTCACGGTCCTACTCGCTAGTTTTGAAGGCGAAGCAACAAGAGTAGTCTCTAGAGCAGTTGGCTTGAGTTGGCCTACTTATAATGGGTCCTCCCTCGTCCAATGAAAACAGCAGGATTGAAGATGAGTATTATGTACACAACAAAATATCAAATCCATAAATGACCCACGAGAAAAATCATGTACCTGAATACAGAATTAGAATGGGAGGACAAAACAGAACCATAAAACTCCACCAAATTAGAATGGGAGGACAGAACAGAACCATAAAACTCCACCAAACAAACCTACCAAGCATTCTATAAATGGAAGGGAAACACCCACCAAAGCCATTGAAGTTACCTTGCCTTTGGCGTCTGCATATTTATTGTCCATTTAAAAAATTAGGAATGATGTTTGGGATCCTAGCTACTTCAATGATGACTGGCCCATAAAGCCTGCAAGAATTGATAGAAATCACAAGGATGGGGAGAGAGATAGAGAGAGAGAGAGAGAGAGAGTTGGGAATCCAATGTGAATAAATGTACAACAGTTGAATACATGAATAGTTGGTCACTGATTTAATAGTATGGTGCTCTATCACCATCAATATTTGAAAAGATCAGTTCAGACAATGCTTGACATATAACTACTGTAACTGGTAGAGGAAGAAGACCTGGTGTAATTAAATTTAAAAGCAGTCCTCGTGGAATCACTGTTCTTTCTAAAAATTTACCCATAGGGGACGGAACTCCACAGGACAAAGAAAGCCACAGTGGGTCAAGTCAACCGGGTATATTGCTCTGATACAGGGGCAATTTCGGCAAATAAATAGTCCTGCCATTTTTTGCCGTGATTGAAGGACTAGCTGCTCGCCTACTAGGTTAATTTTACATTTTGCAAACATAAAAAAACAGCGGGGAGTTCCTTCTAGTACTTTTTTTTTTTTTTTTTCCCCTTTACTTTTCTTCACAAAAATCTCGCACTTTCTTGAACTTTTACTAATATTTTTTAATTTTTATTAAATTTTTTCTCTAATTTTCTCCATCTTTTATTAATGTTTTCTAATTTTCTCCAACTTTTAAAAGAATACACCAAATAACTAACAATAAAATATAAAGTTAACAAAAAAATGATTATTTCGGTGCTCCAAACAGCACCTATTAATGTACATACGCACTAATGATTTAATGATTGTACCTCAACATGGTTAATACGAAGTATGCTCTCACACTAACATTTTTCTATATTAATATATCAAGCAGTTTGGTAAAGTACGATGCAATTACCCAATAAAATTATTTTACATTTTTACTAAGACACTGTTATTTATAAAAAGAAAAATGCATAGTTAAAAACTTTGTTTAATTTTAAATAATAAATTATAACGTTATCATTGTAAATAAAACTCAATCTCAACCGTTGAATCTTAGTTTGTAAGAGGGACGTTATATAGATATTTGCTGTAAACTCTGCTGGAGATTTGAAAACAAAAATGTTGATAGATAAATATATATATATAGATATACGTAATGCAATTTGATAATATTTTTTTGGCTCAAAAACTACGGCTAAAAACACGAGTTTAAAATTACAATTAAATTATAATTTATTTATGTTTTAAGTAAAATTTTTAATGAATATATGGTGAAATCAAACTCCAACAAGTCGAAAAATTGTTGTCTTATAATTTAGCAATCTCTGGTCTTTGAAGCCCAATCTGTTCTGCCAATCACTTACCAAAACTGGACTTGCAATAGTTGGGCCTGCTCAATCTATTGGGACTGACCAAACTGTATTTGAAAATCCAACGACCCATGGAGTTGACCCATTCAATAGAATTAGAAAAGAAAATTCACAAAATCACTTGCATTTTATATGATTAGATAATAGATACAATTTTTTTTTTAATGTTCTCCCTTATGATTGACGTAATACAGGTAGCACTAAATTATATGAGCCGGATTGTCAAATTCGAAAACCTACAAGTATTATGTTACTTCTGTCATAGTTTTTCGGGTTTGTCATGTAAGAATCGATTCGTGTTCCAAATTTTTTTCAAAAAAGAAAGAAATTTCAGAAGTTTTCAAATTTCTCTAATCAAATTTCATCACGTGTCACTTTTATATCGCATCAACACTAAATTTTGATTTTTTTTTTTTGAACTTTTTTTAAGATTTCAAATGTCTCCATGATATATAAATTTGAATATATAGAGTCATTTAAAGTCATTTTTGCATCTATAATTGTGTTGTAAGCCTTTTCAAAACTAAATTCCATTGTATGTTGACAAATTTACTATTTTTAATAATTTTTATATTGACAATTATCGTTAGCTTAGAAGAATTGATCCCTTCCTTTCAATAGGTTGCTTTTTTTTTTTTTCTTTTTAATTCTGTAACTATCTCTTACCTTTTTAATATTTGATAAATTTTGAACAGATTATCTTTTTCCAGCATATTGTTAAATTCACATTATTTAAGTACTCTTTAGCCCTTAGAGCTTTTAATGTCTTATTCAATAAGTTATTGTGCATTTGACAATTATTCTCTAACTCTAGTGGAGTTCATAACTCTACCAAACAACATATTTTTCTATCTATGTTCATGATTTCATCCATCTATTTGCACAATATGAATTGATGATTGCACGTTACTTTATCTAAAATAAAACTGATTATGGTCTTAATATTTTATTTATTTATTTTTTTACTTTTTTTATAATGTTTACATTTTTTATGAACATTGTTTAGAATACCTATCATCATCATCATAATAATAATAATAAAAAAGTCAAAAAGAAATATAGATTTTGAGTACAACTTTATTTTTTTTTTAGTAAGAAAGTTCAAAATTTCCTCTAGAGAAAAAAATTTTAAATTTTTAATAAAAATAAAAAATCAAAGGCAACTCAAAAAAAAAAAAAAAAGAAAGAATATATCCAAAGTCCAAACAATCGTAATATCAAAATACTATTACAATACCATTAAAAATAAAATAAAATATTAACTATTATCCAAATGATTTTCATTATTAATTAATGTGATTAATTATATATTTTTGGGATGAAATCAAAGGCAAAGTCTACGCTATCATAATAATATCACAAACTTCTGCAATTACTTTTGTCTTTTTTATGGGTAGATTTTGTTTGGACGTGATACTTTTCGCACCCCTTATCCCCACCACGCCTACTCTAATCCACCTATGGCATTGTGACAAACACAAGGAGATCAAATCAACATGACAAGAACGTTTCTTAACGCGTTGTTATCGTTTTACACCTGGATTTGTCAAGAAAATCTATATAACAATACAGCTCATGATTTAACATTTATATAAATGTCAAATTATGAGTTAATTTTTTATATAAATATATAAAAAAAATTTAAGTTTTTTTTATACGTTTAAATTTGAAATATTTATACATTAAATTATATTTTTGTGTCTTTAGACACGAACAATTATTAGTTTTTTAATGTTTTGACTCACGTCTATCATTTTTATATTTATTTTTGAATTTATTGAATAATAATTATCAAGTATTTGTATTTGAATTTAGACTAATTGGGTTTTTGAATTACTCACCAAAAGAAAATGGGTATTTAAATTTGAATATAGATCTTTTCATAAATTTTTTTTTATTTGTAATAAGTGTTATTTAAAGAGCTTTTTTAGATTGTACATACTTGCTCAACCGATTCAAAAATTAATGAAATGCAAAATGTTAAGTTATATTTTTTGCCACTCATACTAGGATTATAAAAATTTGTAAGATGCATTATCATGAAATTTTATCATTATCTTTTGAAGAGTTATAAAGTGGGGCAAACAAATTTAGAGAAAAATATTTTCAATGCAATCAATCTTGTAACCTGGACGGTAGATGTTCAGACAATGACAATTGTAAATTGTCTTTACTATTTTAAAGATACAATCTATAAAAAATACGACCTCTTGAGACATTTGATAAATTATTATATGAAGAGGCTTTTAATGAACTGAGAGTTATAATTAATGAGTTAGGGGTATTATAAAAAAATAAATATTAAGCACCTCTTGAAATTTTAGAACGAAAATGATACCAGTATAGAGGTTTTGACTCTTGAGCGTAGATGAGATCATTGACAGTATATGATGGGGCATTCTCAAGATAAAGTTGAAGATGATCATACAAAACCTTTGAGACCAATGTCCAGTAAAGAAGCACTCAAAGGATCGACGATACTTCAAAATTTCTTACTGCAATAGGAGAACTTAATTTTTGACGTATTGTGGATAATTAAATATGAGATTCCGATAGTTTTGAAGTTGAGCAAAAGACAAACTACCCTCTATTCATATTTTGAGAAAACATTATAGTCAATTTATTACTCTTTTTTAGCTAAATATTAATTTATAAAATACTGGAGACCTATAAGTGCAAATGAAATATTTGAAATGTATTATCTTATAATTTTATAGAGATTGTTAATTTAGCACATTAAACCCGGATCGAGACTAGACAAATTTATTATTTAAAAGAGATTATTAGTTTGTTGGAGTAATAATTTAGAAAGACTATACTTTAATTACCTTTATAATGTTTTCCTCCCCCATCCTCATTCACTTCCCATATCATCTGCAAATTGCAGCCTACCTTGTTAATTTATCCTCTCTTCCTTTATATAAATAGGGATGTTAACGGGACGGGTATAAGGTGGGTATGGCCTTCTTCGATCCCGCACTCGTCTCTATTCCCGTTACGAGTACGAAAATTTTCTCTATACCCGTCCACTCTAAGTAATAGATTCTCCATCTCTGTCTCGTTTACTTGCTAAACATAATAAAAATTATAAATTATAAATTATAAATTATGTTTATAATAAATATTAAAAGAATGTATAATTAATAAATAAATATTTAAACGGGTATAAGACAGGGTGAAGATTCTCGTTCCTGTTCCTATATCTCTTCACGAAAATCTTAAAATTCTTATACTCGTTCCTATCCCCGTTATTAGTATCCCCATACTCCCCCCTAACGAAGCGAGAGAAGTGGATACTCATCAAGTACGGGTAATTTTGACACCTCTAGCATGAACAAATTTAAGATTTGTAATTAGTGGAGGTAAAATTATATTTTTAAAATAAAAATACCCCAAAGTAAAAAGGAAAAAAGAAAAAAGAAAAATAGTAGAGCAAAAACTTAACAACAATGGGATAAAAATAAATTTTATAAACAAACAAGAGCAAAATTAATAAAATTTTAGTATAACTTTTCAAATCTGTAATTTCTCTTGCTGAGTCCTATCAATGGAGTAATTTCTCTTGTTGAGTCCTTACTTGGAGCAAAAGGTGTATTGTCCGGACACCCTAACTTGATAGGGCCTTACTTGATAGGGCCATGTTCAAAACCTATATTTTTATGTGTATGCATAAACATTATAAAAAAAAGTTATTATAGAGAATAGTTTTAATAATTTAATATAGACTATTTATGGGTGCCTTTGAAATGTTAAATTTGGTTCAAAAATATTTAATTTTTTAAACTTTCTCCAAATTTTATAAGTTTTTATTAATTTTTTTACAGTTTTTAAAAGCACAAATTTAAAATTTATATACTATTTGTTTTGGTCAAAATTTAACACTAACCTGGCATTGAGTACATAGATTGTAAAATAAAATTAAAAAATATATTTTTTATTATATTTTAAAAAATATATCAGGAAAAATGCTTGTAAAGATTAACTTTTTATTAAGAAAAAATTGTTAAAAAAAAAAAATCAATCAGTATGTAAGAAATCTGAAAGTACACATGTAGATGGTTGGTCGATAATGGGTACAGTTTGGCTGACACGCTAGATGACAACAGTTCATGTGATATTGCTTAGGACACCATATCCACTGATGTGAGATGTGATATATCGTTGCCACCTTTGTCGATATTATCTATTTTTAATTAATATTTAGGGGTATTTGATTTGTGAAATAAAAAAAGAAAATTAAAAGTTAATATAAAATTAGTAAAAATTAAAATTTGTTAATATTTTAAACAAGTCAAACACCATTTAATATTTTTAAGAACCGCAATCCCAAGGACTAAAGAAAAATTAATGACATTTGAGCCTTGTTTGAGAGTAATTTAGTTCGAATTATTATGGTAAGCACTAGAAGGTAAATAAATAAAGGGTGATTTAATTTGTATCCTATAACTAGTCTTTTACATTTTATTTTATTTTTTTATTAACTAAAATTAGATGATTACCCATTTACCGTATCACGTATAATTTGTATACTTATAATCTCACAAATACCTTATATGAAAATTCAATCAAAAACATAATTATAATATCATAAATATATTTGTTTTGTAATAGAAATTATTATTTGTTAAATATATGAAGAAGATAATTTGTCAAATTTTTTTTAAATACTTTGATAAGTGAGCGGGTAATTATAACCTAATTTTTTTTAAAACATTCACTTATATATATGAGTTACTTTATTATTATAAAAACTTTGAATTCCACATTTAATTTTTTAAATTATTTGTTATTATAAAAATTTTAATTTATGCTTTCTAAAGTAAAATGCTTAGGCATTGTTTGATAAAATCTGTCAGTAAAAATTAATTTGTTTTAGTTTAGTGGTTTCCTTAGTTAGATAATTTTTTTGGTAATTTCATTTTACTTTTTTTTTTTTTGTCGATGAATTGTGAGAAAAAAAATTGTGATTTTGTTTTATTATAGTAAATTTTAATTTATTTTATAACTTAATCAAATAAGAAAATAAATTATTTCATTTCAATTTATTTGAAAGTTTTTGTTATTTTCTCTATAATATTGATATTTATTTATTTTTTACAATTTTTTTATAAATTATTTATTTTAACATTTATCATACTTACATTTTCCAGCATTATATTTTCTTTAATTATATTATTAGATTATGGTGTTGTTTGGCATATATTAAAATCTATCAAAAATTTATAAAAAGTTACAAAGTTTTTTTAAACCTTTCCAATCAAATTTTTCTCTGTGTCATTTTTATACCAACTTTTTCAATTCTCATAAGTGGCACTTTGAATTAATTATTTGAAATGATTTATATTTT
>QLOD02000009.1:21818894-21838754 GCA_003260245.2 Sideroxylon spinosum
ATCAACTATAATATCATAACAAAATTAATTTGTAGCCAATTAGAAAATTACTCCAAATTTGAGTTTTCTTAATATGAAATAATTTTCTAACGCAATAAGAGAAACTAGACACACTGCGAGCTCTTTTGGCTACTTTTAGTAATTTTTCGTAAAAATTACCAAAATTTGTAAAACGTAATTTCTCTTGTATTTGGTGAAAAGATTTTTATCGAAAGGTGAATAAAATTTTTAAGTTTTGTTACGTTAACACGTCTGATAACTTTTCATGTGTTTAATAAAATACCAAATTTTGATTAAAAAAATAAACTTTTATTAAAATAGAAAAAAATTATTTAATTAAAATTTGTTAAAAATTTAAACCGGGAAATGCATCCTGAACATTGGGATATCATTAAAAAAGGTTTACCAATTCATACTTAGTTTATATGGATTATAAACCCAAAATAGGTAAGATAATTACAACAACTAGTAAGAGATTTATAAACGAATACAAAAGTACTATCGTGAGAAACTTTAACACTTACCAATTTTTTCCCTTTTTCTTTTTTTTTTTTTTTTTTGGGTAAATGAGTGTGTTTGGTTCAGCTTATACCCATCTCGGCTAATCCTCGAAATCCTGAAGTTAACGACCAGTAAACACCTCAGTAACCTTAGAGAGACTCTAACTAATGATCATTAGAAAATAAACTCAAAATTTTATCAATTGAGCTAACTCTCAATGTTAAATTTAACAATTACCATTTGTATGAGAAACTAAGATAGTGTTTGAAGTGTTAAAAAATTAAAAAAAAATAGATAAAATGTAGTTTGAGAGAAATTTTAGTGTTCGGTATTTTTAACCGAAATGGGGTTTTTTGATTATGAATCGTGTAATTTTTGGACTTTCGCGATAAAAAGTAAGAAAGAAAAACCATTAAAACTGTTTTTTTGCTCCGTTCTAACGAATTGGTGTCAGATTTTTTTCAAAAATTGTCAGAATTTTGTGACTTTTGCATAAAAAAGTTGGAGAGAGAAACCATTTAAATGGTTTTTTTTTATCCGTTCTAACAGATTTATTTCAAAAAAGTTGAAATGCGTTGAAAAGTTATTGGGATTTATAAAAAAGTTTTTGAAATTTGTAAAAGATGTATTGGGGTTTGTAAAAATCAGTTGGGATATGTAAATATATATAGAAATTTATATGTGTTGAAGAGTTTTAGAGATTTTTAGAGTTTTCAGATGATTTTGGTGTTTATTAGCACACCAAACGCAGCCTTAAGTGACATTGAACATGTGTTTGATTAAAGTAGCTACGTTCGAGTTAATTATTTAAAAAAATATGTTGTGCTACGTAAGTAAGACTCATTCCAATTTTACAAGCCATGGCACAATCTAAGTGCAAAGAACATGCCGTCGTCGAGCTTCAAAAAAAAAAATGCCGTCTTCTACCCTTGTTCAAATATTTTTAAATGTATTTTTATATTAACATAATATTTTCTTAGGTATTGGTTTCGGACTAAAAAAAAAAAAAGTCAAGCCTTGAATTTAAGCCCACCTACTTAAATTAATTTATTTTTTAAATATAGTTTGTATTATATTTATAGAAAAATAATTCTAAAATTATGAAGTACATATAGTTTAGTACTAAAGTAAAACTTTTATAAAAAAATATAAATATAATATTTTATAAATATAAAGTAGTAAAAAAAAAATTTATTTAATTTGCACATGACTGAGTCAATTTTTACCATCTATAGTCTGGTCCATTCAATTAATACATTAACAAAATTCACGTCCATTCAATTAATACATTAACAAAATTCACGCTTCAAAAAAATAAAGTTGATCGACCTTATATTTTTAAATCGTTGTATCTATGTCCATCACTAAACAA
Source organism: Sideroxylon spinosum (assembly GCA_003260245.2). Classification (NCBI taxonomy): domain Eukaryota; kingdom Viridiplantae; phylum Streptophyta; class Magnoliopsida; order Ericales; family Sapotaceae; genus Sideroxylon; species Sideroxylon spinosum. Next base: position 21,820,768 of record QLOD02000009.1, read on the forward strand.
TACTTGTAAGAAAATAAAAAATAATTTGGTGTAGTAGATATTATACTTATATGGTGGCCAATTAAGAAGTTAATACATATTTTGAGAACTACAATAAAAATAAAAATAAAAAAAATTTGAGAACCATATTTGATGCCCACGTTTTTTGGAATACATTAAATTTATTTATAACTAGTGTTGGAATGTATGATATACGAAATTATATAATATTTTTATTGATAAAAAGTAATTGTTAAATATATCGTAAAATATTTTAATAAGTTGCATGCTTTTATAAAATATTTTATTTAGTTATTTTCTGGTGTTTATATTTTTTATTTATGACAACGTTAGTTAGCTAGAGTTTAATCAAAGTCGCACTTATATTTGAGTACAAAAAATTTATATTTTAACAAATCTTATTCTTACTCAAATTTAAAAATCAAGACTAGCAATTGAGCATAGATTAGCTTTCGAACTTACCTAATTAATGGAATTACTTTTTTTATTTCAATTTTTTTATTAATTTTAATATATTTTTTAATTCCTCACTCATTTTACAAAATTAACTTGAGTCAAAATTATTATTACTAGTTATGTTAAAATAAATTTTGACTAATTTTATAAAAATAACTCAAATTAATGTTATTAATTGAGTTTTTATTCGGATGATCAACATAACTAAGTTAATTTCAAAATTAGAATTAAAAAATTTACTCTTCATCCCAATTAATATTTGGGCACTCCTAGCCCAATTAGTAATAGACAACTTTTCTTTGTACTTTTAAATAAAAAATATACTAATAGTTATTATTGTGAAAGGAGTTAGATTTTTGAAATTTCATTAATATTAGGTTATTTTTTATATCATTTTCTAAGCTTAATTACTTAGTTGTTCCTTTTTTTGTGTTCTTAAATTTAATTTGAAAAATTAATGTTTCAAGTACATAAATAGTAAATCGATGACAATTGGGCCAATTTTAGGAATCCACGAACTCATTTAACATTACTTAAAATCATATATTACAATCTTAATGGTTATAAACAAAAACAAAAATTTAAATAAAATAAAATTAAATTAAGATAAAAATGTGATCATATACCAGTATAAGACAAAATATAGTAAAATGGAAAAAATTACTGAAAAATAAAAGACAAAAAGAGTATTATATTAAGAGTCTGTTTGGCGTAACAAAAAATAACGAAAAATGTGATTTGAGTCACTTTTTGGCGTTTGATGCGCCTAACCCAAACCACAAATTTTGGAGAAGAACAGTGCAGAATCCGTCCCGACGGTTGGGTTGCCGTTGAGACGATTAGTCTGAAAATGCTAAAACATTGCAGCTTTGCAGAGATGGAAAGAGACCAAAACACTACCGTTTTCCACGTATCTCTCTGGAGCAACTTACCTCTTTACCTGTAAAATTCTCAAGTTATATATCCTCTATGAATCAACACACGATAATAACAATAGATGAGAAAGAGTTATTCCTATTGGCTGAGAATCTCCACAAAGAGAGCCTCAAGAAGACCCTCTGCACCTCTTGCGAGCCGATTTTTTTTTCGGCAATGACCCAACGTTGCAGACACCCACTTCACTGTTCATTCTTCTTGTGCTCGAATCATATGGTATTTCTTCTCCTCTTCTTTTACTTACGTTTTCCATTTAGGTTTTCTTTTGTTTGAAACTCGTATTGTCTATGATGGATCCATGGATTTGAAGATTTCCCTCTGATTTCCTTGTGAATGGTTGATAGAGGGTTTAGGACTTTCTTATAACTATTTTTAGTGGACGTGTGTGGAAAAACCGAGCCTATTTTTGTCCAATGTTAGACTTTCGTTGCGTTGCCTGAACTTCATCTTCCTCAGATCTCCAATTTCTGGTGCACCGTCGGGACAGCCCTACTTCTTTATTAGGACGATTTGTGGCAATGCTGAATTTGTCGGAACGGTTTTGTAGTTCTGTCAGGACGATTTAGGCTAATGGCCAATCCGTCAGAACAGTTTTGTAGTTCCGTCGGAACGGTTTAGGCCAATGGCCAATTCGTCGGAACGGAGTTCAAATAGTGTCAGAACGGGTTTCAGCAGTGACCAAACCATCGGAACAGTTTGGTACTTTTCGTCAAGATGGTATGCAGAAACTAAAAAAAAAATTAGGCAACGTGGGTGTCATTTTGTAACGCACGACTTCATGTTGACATTCCCAAAACAAATTTTCCCATTCGATTAACGAAATTATAGTTATGCTATTTTTTTGGTAGATTTGTCACTTTTTTTTTTAAATTTAGAGGGAAAGAAAATGTAAAAGTGTAACAGAAAATTTCAGAGGTTTTCAGAGTTTTTCAGCAAATTTTTTGCACCAAACGCATCCTAAAAAACTTTAAAAGAAAAATTCAAATACGAAATATTATAAACCAAGTTTTCAATCAGACAGTTAGCATGACTAATTCAACTTTAGAATTAAAAAATAAAATATTACACTCTATCCTAATTAGGGGAATACATGGATCGATTTGATTCGGATTCATACTTAACTCAGAACCGAACCTTTTTTTTGCGGTTCCTAAAATTTGGACCCGAAATTAAACCGATTTAAAAATAGAACCGAAGATATCGGGTTGGTTCGGTTCGAATTTCCATTCATACAAATTCGGATTGATCCAGGTCCACTTTCAAGTTGGGTCACCTTGGATTAGGTCAGGTCCGTTTTCGGGTTTGATCAGATCCATTTTTATTGCACTAGTCGTTATCTTTTCTTAAATATTTTATTTGACAACCAAACAAAAAATTTATTCTCATCTTATTTTGGTTTCTTCTCTATAAAAACTTAATATCAATTTTTTACAATTTCTATTACTGTCTAGTACTACTCTCCCTTTTCCCCTCAAACCAAACACACATAGTTTTCAAAGCAGTAGTTGGTGAAGCGGCAGAATCACCGAAAAGTCTGAAAACATTAGAATTTAGGATGCACATGCATCTCACGTGGGCTGAAGTAAAATATAACAATATTTTACTTTTTCGATTGGTTCAGGTTCAGGTTCGGGTCGGGTTCGGATTGAGAATATATTAACCTAGAACCGAACTGAAAAAATCGGTTTGTAAATTTTTTAACCCAGAATAAAACTGAAAGTAAAATAGACCCGAACTAACCCGAATCAAAGTGATAGAATTGGTTCAGTTTTAGAGTTACTCAGATTTTTTGTGCACCTAATCCCAATTAATATTTAGGCACCACCAATCCCCATTAATAGTAGGCATTTTTCATTGCATTTTTTTTTAAATTTAAAATATACTAATAATTTTTATTGTGAAAGGAGTTAAGAGTTTTTTAAATTTAACTAATATTTATTCATTTTTATATCATGTTCCAATCCTAATTATTTAGATTTTTTTACTTTTTAAATTTGATTTTTGATATGTTTGAAATGTGTAAATTTTACAACAATACTGAATCAATGGCAAGTTGGTCCATTTTAGAAACCTATAAACTCATTTCATAATACTTAAAATCATATGTTACAACTTTAGCGGCGATATAAACAAAAGAAAAAATGAAATTGTGACAATGTACCAATATGTAGACAAAATGAAGTAAAATGAGAAAAATTTATTAAAAAATAAAAGAAAGAAAGAGTATTATGTCAAAAAATTTCTAAAAAAGAAAAATAAAAGTAGAATGATAAATAGAGGCGCTACAAGGGTTTGATTTAATGAGAAAAAAGGACAAAATAATTATACAACTTCAATACATGTATAAAGATAAATACAAATTAATAAAAATAACTTAAATATTAAGTACTATTAATCGCTTGAAAATGATAAACATGATTAATTTAAATTTAAAATTAGGTTTTTTTAAGAAAATAAAAAACTATTCTATAGTCTAAATAATATTTACGTATTTTTTGTGTTTTCAAATTTAAAATATAACTTTAAAGTCTAAATATTATTTATGCATTATTTTGTGTTTTTAAATTTAATATATAATAAAAGTTGTTATTACAAAAGAAGTTAAAATTTTTAAATTTAATTGATATTCAATAAATTTTAAATCCTTTTTCAAATTGAATTAATTTCTTATATATTATTTGTATTTTTAAAAATATGAATTTTACAACTACGATAAATTAATAGACGTGATTTATTTAAGAAACTTCTTTATATTAATGAATATTACAAACCACATTAGTGATTATATTGAAAAAGGAAGGAAGAAAGAAAGAAAAGAGTAGAATTAGGCAAATGGTACCGTCTGGGAAAAAAATATTAGTATAAATCTATTCAAGTTTTAGCATAAATTTATCAATTTTTGGCATAAATTTGTAAATTTTTGACAAAAAATAAAAAAATTAATAGAAATTAAACTTCTAAGGGGACAATTAAAGTAACAAAAACTGAAATACATTGAGATAATTTGTGGATTCGTAATTCGTGGAGTGATATAAAAAGTAAATAACTTTTAAATTTTTTTAAAATGTTTCAACATTTTCTAGTGTACTAAATCCACCCTAAATAGTCCATTTGTTGTTTGGCTACGAAAATATTTTATTTCATTAAAAAATGAAAAAAATTTTTAAGTTTTAATAAAAATGAAAGTAATTATCCGAGAGTTTTTTACCCAAATATAAAAGGACCATTTACAAAATAGGATGTCTGTTCTTAGTATCGTCAATAACCCTGGCTTATTTAAAGTGTTGTCAATGTCATTGATGACACTCTTCACTCCTTCAAACCTATGCACACATAGTGCCAGGATAGAAAACGCAGTCGGTGGGGCACAACAAAACCTACAAATTTTTAACATATTTAATAAAATCTATCTAGAAAATGCGATAAGACTTAAATTTTTTTGGAAATATTCAATAAGATCTATTTAAAAAAATTGATAAGTTGACATTGGATAAATAATAAATGATAAAAAAAGAGGTCTCTTGAGCATCCAAAAAGAGTCAATATAACAAATTTTATGGACTATACAATTAAAAAAAAAAAGTTTATCTACATTAATTGATAAGTTATCTTTTTTTTTTTAAAGTCAAATTACAATATTAGCCACTGTTCTTCTTTGAAGTAAAATTACCCCAACAAAACAAACTAGTAAAAATATATATGAAAAATAAATTCATATAATGTGCAAAATATAAAATGACATACTTGTGTAAAGATTATTTTTTGAATAAATCATGATTTTAGACATAAGAAGAATACAAATATTTTATACAAAATATTTTTTTTCTAATGAGGTAAGATAAAAGTAGAAGGCTATTTATATGAGTAATTTCGTATTTTACCTTAAAAAATAATAATTATCATTTGATATAGATAATACCCTCTTTCTCAGTACTCTATGATGGATAAACCTTTTATTTTTTTATTAAAATAAAATCAACTCTCATTAGTTCTTAATGAGTGTCCTTGAGCACACGTTAATAAATGCGTAAAAAAATATTTCTAAAAAATAATGAAACCTATCAAAAAAAAGGATAAATAATAAATGATAAAGAAAGGATTTAAAAATAAATGATAAGAAATTATTATATAAAAAATGAGAAGGCCACTCTAAAAGGAAGAGAATGATAAATAATAAATAAAAAAATTAAAGTTGAAAAAAAAATGTTAAAGTGAGAAATTAAGAATTTTTAATATTTTAATAATAAATTTTTATGAAAAATTTCAAGTAAATGTGTTAAAACGTGGAAACAATTAAGAATAAATACGTATAACTAAATTAAAAAAAAAAAATGGGGACGGTTACCATTACTCTTATGTCTATGATATCGATTGTATGATTTGTCATTATTTACTTAAATCTTGAATGATTTGGATTATATGATATGCTCTTTTCCATAATGAAATGGAAAGATGGTGTCATTAATAACATTGACGATTTTTTGCAACTCAATCCACACATACAAATAATCCCATTTCATTTTATTATAGTAAAATTTTAAATTAATATTTATATTTTGGTAAAAAAGCCTATTATCCGAAATACACGTTGCGACAGGCTGTGAAGTCTTGGAACGGCCCATCACATTACTTTGCTGAGTGTTGCTGCCGCAACGTCAATCCCATCACCGTCGCCGACGTCTTCTCCGACTTGCCGGCTATGCATTCACCCTCACCGTTATTGTTCTCTCTCGGACTCATTGATGTTCTCCACGAGTCTCAATCAGCGACGGGTGTGTTCAGTCTAAACTACAGCCTGTGAACGAAGACTAATTACTATCCTCTTGGCTCCCAAATCAATTCTTTCTGTCCCGTTCGTTAGTTGATGCGTTCATTTTCTGAGCCAGGTGGAGATGGAGAGTGCAATCATCTTAACTATTTCATATTCTTGCCAGCCACCAACTGTTCGATAGAAAGCCTCCGTGAACAACTTGGATTTTTTTTTTTGTCAAGTTGACAACCAAACATTTGAAATTATAATTTGTGTAATTATTTTACATGTAACTTTGACAATGTTACTTTTTTTTTTTTCACCCTTTTGTCTTTGTTTCTTTGAGATGAAAGAGAGTAATTTTTGGGTCCAGTACAAACTTTTAGTCTCATAAAATTTTCCTTCCTGCAGTCTTCTGGGTTGATATTAGTTCAACTTGCAGAAGAGAGCCATGCTGGCTTTTGGGTGCGGAAATCCGATTTCATTTGAATTTTCCCCAGTTGGGCAAAAGCAGGTTGAGTGCTAATCTTCCCAATAAACTTCATCGCCATCTTTTTTTTTGCAATGTTTATTCATATGAACTCTATATAGGATTTTCAGATTAGGATCAGCAGCAGAGCAAATCCGTTGTTAGGGCTTGGGTATTCGAAGCGCAAATTTTCTTACTTGCAGAAGGGTACTTGGCTTACTGTTTTCACAGAGAAGGTAAGTGGAAATTATTTGTATGTCCATTATATTTTATTTTATAAAAACTTTTTCTCATAAGGAGTTTTGACCTTCTGGGTTTTTGAGTTTCTTTTATTTTTTGGGCTAAGGAAATTTATATATTCATACGTAGGTAGTGGGTATGTCTCTGGTCAGTTGCTTCCGCAGTCAAATTGGGCAGCCTCGAACTCACTCCATGGCTGTTGAGAAGTAGGTGCTCTCTCTTGCTTATGATACTCAGCTAAGTTTGGGAAGAAATAGAAAAAAAATTAGCTTCTTTTTCGTTTTTTTAAGCTAGCTACTTGCTAATTATTAAAAACTAGTTTCTTTTTTTTTTTTTTTGGTATTTGAGAAAGAAAAAAATAGCTTTTTAGTAAAATTTTTAATTTTTTTTGTTGATTTGATGCCCTACGTGGCTTTAAACCCCAAAAAAAAAAGGGGGTAAGAAGTTAATTTTGGTCATTTCAAAAAAAATAAATAAAAATAAAAAAGCCGAAATGCCAGAAGCTAGCTTTTAACTATGGATTGCCAAAAGCCTCATTAGGATACCAGTTTTGCAACTGCCACTTTTTTGTTTACGTTACAGCTTTCTCATCTATTTATTTCATAAGTCTATCATATTTGGTAATCTTGCACTACAATTTTGTTTCCTAGTTTGTTAAAGCTGTTTCAATGAGATTTTATTGGCATGGAATGCAGGAAAACTACTAGGAAGGTTGGAAGGAAAGAGCACCACTTGTGGAGTAGAAGAGATTCAGCTGGGTCTGGGCAGAAGGCAGTCAATCTTGTTCGAATTGTATGTATTAATCTTCGTTTCTAGTTGTACACAGACCTGTTTTTTGGTTTTCAAGTTTATGCTCATCTTGCAGGAAGTCATTATTTTAGTTGTTTGAGACTATTGAGTGTCAGAGCATGTGCTCATACAAATGTCATTTCAGCATATTTGCAATTGAAAAAAAAAAAAAAAAAACAGAAGAAAAAATTAGCATTTAGAAAGTTTACATTCTGCCTGTAAACCTAAATCTGTCAGGTTTCTGGACTTCCAAATGAGAAAGGAGCTGTATACGGTGCATTAGATAAATGGACTGCTTGGGAAGCCGAATTTCCATTAATTGCTGCTGCCAAGGCTCTACGAATCTTGAGGAAGAGGAAACAGTGGATTCGAGTGATTCAAGTAAAACACTTTTTAACCTCGGTCTTACATTTTTTAGCTTGTGAAATACCTATAACCTTGGTTTTACAATTTTTTGAGCCTGTGAAATGAAAAAATTTATGATGCAATGCGGCAAATTATGTCATATTTCTTGTTGAATTGTACTTTTTATGGTCATAGTGACTTAGATTGCCCCAGCTGCTGGATGTGGTAAAATTTTGGTTGGAGTCTGTGTTGCTGTTCACTTATTTCCACCTTGAGTTTGCAAAGTGAGAACCGAGTCCAATCAAGTCTCAAGCCATGTTAGGCACATTCTATATTTCCAAGTGAGCGACCCAATTGGAATTTGTCCCCTAATCAAGTGGGCTGTTTTATTTTTATGATGTCTTAATATGGTCTTGTTCCATTTGCTTACTTGAATATAAATTTTTCCAGGCCCATACCAAGATGAGTACTACAATGGAGGTTTGAGTGGTAGAGAGATGAGACCTGACAATAGATCAGTTTGGTTCCAGCTTGATGGCACATTGAGGCAATCTCAGCTGATTTTACTGTTAATATCACACATGTTTTTGTTGAGCACCTCACCTTTATTGAGGAGTCATCTTTTGTTGTAAAAATGTTGTAGTTTGACACTGAAGAATATTATGTTGAAAGAAAAATGTTCTAATTTGGAAAGAGATAAAAGAGGTACAAGGATTAATAAATATGGTGAAAGTTGTCCCCAAGTCAGCATGCACTCAGAAGCAATATTGTAAAAGCACTACAACCTCAATTTAGGGAGTCCAACAAATAAAATATATATAGGGTGCTCACATTATCTGGTAAAAACTGTTCGTTGTTGTGAGTGTCACCAAATTCACTTTGAATGACAATGCTAATATCTGTATATGTTTTCACTTATAACATTTGTTTCAATGATCAGGTTGAATGAATCTACACTAACTTGATAGTGATTATATATATATATCTAGAATTACTTGGTTTTGCTAATTGGATGTTGATTTTACAAGGTTAACGGGCTAATGGTTCCCAATGCTACTCAGGTATCCAAGTGGATGCTAAGCAAGGGTCAAGGAGCAACTATGGCAACATACGACACTCTTATACTGGCATTTGACATGGATCGGAGGGTGGATGAAGCAGAGTCATTATGGAATATGATTTTGCACACACATACCCGTTCTATCTCAAAGAGGTTGTTTTCTAGGATGATTTCCTTGTATGACCATCATAATGTGCCGAATAAGGTACCAGAGGTATAAACAGACCCTGCTCTCTTTTGCCTCGCCTTTTACTAATTAATTTTGAGCTGAACTATGGTTTGATTTGTTTATCCGTAAATTACATTGACCTCCAAGAGATTTCAACAGTGATAGATCTCTCATATAATGTAAACTTTATTTCCTAGGAACCTGCTGCATATTAGGAAGCTTAATTACATAATACTGATCTTTATGGTGTTTGAATTTACAGTTTTCTTCTAAAATTTCAGGTGTTTGCAGATATGGAGGAGTTAGGTGTAAAGCCAGATGAAGATACTGTCAGGAAAGTTGCACGCGCCTTCCAAAAGCTAGGCGAAGAAGACAAGCGGAACGTAGTTCTCAGGAAGTACCAGAGCAAATGGAAATACCTGCACTTCAAGGGAGAACGAGTGAGGGTAAGAAGAGATCCTTGGGGTGAATAAAGCTATTTAGGCTTTTTTCAAACCAAATTGGTTTGAAATTAAACATTTGCAAAGGAAGAATTCTGCCTGCTGTTTTCCTGGCTCCCAAGTTTTAGACCTTGCAGATTGAGGGAGGTTGAATTTGGCACATGTTGGTGGTTCCAACACATTCTATGAGAAGTAAACTTGCTAGCCCTGTTTCACAAGGCACAAGCCATCCAATGGTTGTCCTTTTTCTGATGCTGCTATGGAGATTTTGTCAATTTGAACATCTCTCGCTGTGGAAAGAATCAACTTGGTGTTCTGGTATAAATTCTATTGGTTTACTCATCAGAATAATATTCTGAAGGTGGTGATTCCTCCTGTCAATTTGTTTTCTAATGATATGAAGATACATTTAGAAATACGTATATTTGCTGAAAGGGTTAATTGTACCATAGGTGACAATAAATCAGTAACACTCTTAAACTTCAAACACCTACCTTTATACGCCAATATTGGTTGAAAGATATGATTGCCTTGGTTATCATGAAGTTGAATTTATACGTCTCATAGGTAATGTGTCTTTTGCTCGCTCATGACTTCTGCTATTTTGTAGTTGGCTTATACATTAAACAATTTATTTATAAGAATTACGTCACGCATGAGGCGTCACTCTCATAGAATTTTGGGATCATATAACATTATTCAATTTGCAAAGTGGGGAAAATATATTCTTTCAAATTTTTTGATGGAAGGAAAGACGTAGCAATGTTGTTTTATGTGATAGCTCCAAATTTTTAAATTTTTAATAAAAAAATAATTAAAAAAAAAGTCACCGATATGATTTTGCTGTCCATTGTAATCACTTAGTATGTATATATATACATGTGGGTTAAAAGGGGATATGGGCATTAAATTGAAGGGGGGAAAAAAATTGGTGGTCACATGACCACGTGTCCTTGAAGATGGGGAACCCAATGTTGCAAGCAAAGCATTTTTTCGCTTGTCAACCAAACATTAGACTTAATATATATATATATATATATGTGTGTGTGTGTGTGTGTGTGTGTGTGTGTGGGTGCGCTTGGGTGGGGAGGACGAATAGAGTAACTGAGAAGGAGAATTAGAGTGAGAGTGAAAGCGGAGGGCAGGAAAGGCAAACCAAGACTAGATAAGTGTGTTAAATTCCCGTCAAATTCAAATATATTTAAAGGTTTTGTCATTTAATTATATTAAAATATTTTAGTAAAATTTTTTTTAATAATAGGAATAATATCACGAGTTTAAGAGGAGTTCGTTGGCAATTTATGGGCATTCATGTTGCTACTTTGAGATATTTGAGGTAAGGATTTATTGCATATTATGTACATATATGGGATGTAAAAATACGTCGATAAAATTTCGTATATTTATCTTACATAAAAGTGATTAAATTTAGACCTATCACGTGAATTCTGTCTAGATTTGGACCGGAGGGTGCATGACCAATACAAACCGTGGAGACCAACTTGCTGGAATGGTTGAAAGAACAATATATATATATATATCAAACCTTTTATCATGACGTCGGACCCATTAACCTTTGAAAAGTCAACACTAGCCACCAAAAAATTTGAAATGTAATAATAATAATAATAATAATAATAATAATAATAATAGTAAAATTTATGAGAAATTTTATAAATAATAATAATAATAATAATATATTTTATATGTGTACATTTGCATACACGCACATGAGCATGTAATATGGAATGTCCAATCTGAATATTTGGATGATTTATCTTACAGAAAAAATAAAAATAAAATATATATATGTATATAAATATGAAAGTGATGATGTGATATTGATGCGTTACTATTCTGAGATGATAATAACAAAAGAAAAAGGAAATGTGAATGATATTGGAATTGCGAGGTTAGCAGATACTAGGAAAATAGGAAGTATACAGAAATTACTACTGGGTTGAAAAACCCTAAACCTCCACAGGGGTTGGTATTCATGCCAGTAGGTTAGTAGCCTACAACGATGATCATTACTTGGCTATTCGTGGCCATCAGGTTTAGGCCCGCAAACAACGATATTATATAGTATCTGCCCCATGACTGTTATGATTGTGATGTGATGATTAAAGATAAAAAGAAGATAATAACTGATTTCTTTTACGATTTATACTTTCATGACTTTAATGTGTGATGTAAGCACTTTATGCACATAAATTTCAAACTGTATTTTTCTTTTATTTGTGCATACCATATATGTTTTTACTATGGCTCGTGGGCACCCGTGGATTAATGCTCACATCCTTACAGACCGTGGCGCAGGTGCAAACATAAGTAATTTAGATAGACAGCTTGAGGAAACTTAGGTGCGACATTGGAGCAGCCTTTATTGTGAAATATTTGGGACTGTAAAAATTAAATTCTATTTATTCGATATGGTCGTAAGGCCATAAGGTCATGATTTTATTTTAAATTTTAGCGGGACCAAGACTTAGATATTATTGTTTCAGTTACTCACTTGGACGTATACTACTGAGTGGATGTATTTGACTTGAGTTAGAATTTGCGTAGTTACTATATATGGTTTGTGACTCCTCCACTCACTTCTCAGGTCACGAGATTCGGGACGTGATAGTTTGGTATCAGAGCGTGGATTTAGAATACCTAGGGACCATGGGAAGTAAACGCCCTAAGTGAAAATTTGTTAGGAATATCTAAGGTCTCATATAAATTATGTTTTCTTTAATGATTTATTTAATACAATTTTTATTTTTATTTTTATAAAATATGACCATATGATTGATTTGGATTTTCTCTATTATATTTTAGGAAAATGACCAACCCAAATAATCCAAGATAGCATGGTTCTGTGAACCCAACCCCAAGGATAAGATAGCTGGATCAGGAGCTTCTCATCCATATCAACCCAGAAGCAATGTTTTAATCCGCCTGCAAATGTGGGCCCAGTGTATCCCCCTGAAATCAGCCAACCCCCATACGTTGTCCTACAACCCATAATAATCCTGCAACCAATACCCACGATAGTATAAATTAATGCGGGGGAGTTGGAATGGAGCACCAGGGATAATGTGTCGAGCACTGGGATTGGAAATAGACCTCAAGGATGCCCTATGTCAGACCCTTCCCTTCTCGGGTATGACCGGCCATGAACCATAGAATTTAACCCATGGAGCATGTAAGCCTATTATTGATATCACCAATAGGAGAAAGTACTAATAAAAATGTTCTCTTATTATCAGATACGAGTTTACATATACGGTACAAAGGATTACCGCTCATACATACTGAGCGTCCATAAATAAAGTTCATGCATACATGTGTACTTATCTATGTAAGATGGGTACACAAAATGTCCTATGGAGGCCACGGCACTATCGAGTTCGGGACAGTCCCCAGAGTCCACTAGCGATACTCTTGATCATTCACCTGAAAAACATAATCTAAAGCAATGAGCTTGAAGCCCAGTGAGTGGTATAAGGCACACATAGTAATTCACATACATGGAATATAAAATAACTAGTAACAAGAAATATGTATGGCCTACGATAGGTAATCATAAAGAAAATCAGTAACTTAGAAACAATATTGTGACACTCGTACGCTATCTGGAAACCATACCGAATGCCATAACATCTCAAGGTTAGATCCAACATCGTACTTAGGGATCACCACGGGTTGGCGCCCGGGAACTGTTTCCCTAAGACGATCCAGTGAAGGTCACCAGGACGCACCAGGAACTATTCCTTCTACTATTGAGCGCTAGGGTCGCCACAGCCTCCCCCGGGTCTGTTCCCTAACTGCCAGGGTCACTTGCACGCAAAAGAATAATTTCCCTGGACTTACAATCATGGTCCCATTGGCATCACAAGTCTCAACATATAAATAAGTGATTGATTCACAATGCTTTACGAAAGAATTCATCAAAGTGATTTGAATCGTATGCTACTAGTGTTTAGACATTTAGTAAAACGTTTTTACAAGGAAGTAGATAACAAGCACACGTAAAAATGTTTACAAAAGATATCTTTGAAAATATGTAGCATGTCAAACCACTCACCTTAAACCCAGGTGTTATGCTTTCTAAGTGTTGTTTGTTACTCAAAGTAGATGAGATGTACCCAATGCCTTTCTTCCCTTGCTTTCTCCTTGGATGAAGTGCTCTTCCTTCTTCTCACTTTCTTTCCCTCTTTCTCCTCTCTTAAATGTGGGAGGTTTCCTTTGCACCTTGAATGCTCAAACTAATTCCCAAATGCTCTACTTATAGGCATCGAAGGAGCTCTCTAGAATACGAGCACGTGACTTTCTTTTAGGAGAGATTCCCTAAAATATTCTACCATTTCCTAATCTCCTAGATCTTTCTAGGTTTCAAGGGTAATTCTACAAGTGCCTAGATTCCTCTATGGCAATCTAGAATCTTCCCCAACCTTCTAAGATCTTTCGGAATGTTCTAGGGCCTTCTAGACTCCTCTTGATCCTTCTGGGACATTCTAGGTCCTTCTTGATTCTTCTAGTATTTTCTAGAACCTTCTTGATTTTTCCGGAATCTTCTAGATTGTTCTTAGAATCAGCCAGATTCCCTTAATCTCTTCTTTTTAATAATTATATTTTATAATTCTTTACACTTTTTAGTATTTCACATTTGAAGGGGTCCTATTTTTTAATTTGTTAGTTCATAAATATTCAGACTATTGTTCTATGTTATAACTTCTATATAACCAAGAATAGGTTGGTGCATCACATCCTTCCCCCTTAAAATAATTTCATCCTCGAAATTATGATACTTACGTCAAGCGAACAGATGTGGATATTTCTCGCGCATTCCCTCTTGAGTTGGCGGGGCTGTCGTAGCATCCGATATATTTGGTGCTATCGAAGTTGTATCGACAGCTTGGACCGTCAATGTGGGTGGAGTAGTCACTGGGACTCCATTATTAGTAGCCCCTTGGGTCATATACTTGGACCTTACGTTACGTCGTCTTCGGTTTGCCATTCTTTCCTTCAAGTAAGGAAAGTCATAAATATTCTAAATGCAAAGAATTGTTGGTAAACTTACCTAGGCCTATAGGACTCTGGGACCTGGACCTCCTCGAAGATGCAATAGTTTGGTGAGAACCTAGGTAGGGATGGGCACGGGGAGGGTCGGGGACGGGGATCCATCCCCCCATCCCCGATCCCCGAATCGAAAACTCCCCTAGTACCCTAGCCGATCCCCATCGGGGATTCAATTTTACCCCCATCCCCGCCTCGAATGGGGAATCGAGGATCCCCGAGGGGATTCGAGTACCCAAAAATGAAAAAAAAAAAAACATAAAATTTACAAACTGGACAGATCGAAAACAGGAGCAAACTCGCAATAAAACAGCAGCAAATTCGTACTACATATACAGCAGTGACTGCAGCATAATTGGCAACAAACAGTAACAAAATAGCACCAAATTCTGTAACAAAACAGCAGCAAATTCTACAAATTCTGTGGGTATGGGTAGGGTCGGGGATCGGGTAGGGTACAGGCTCATACCCGTCCCCTACCCGATCCCCGTTTTTTTTTTAAATCATCCCCATATCCTACCCAATCCCCGAATCCCTTACCCTTTTGGAGCAGGGATCGGGTAGGGAAGGGTCGGATCGACCGAGATGCCCATCCCTAAACCTAGGCTCTGATCCCCTAATTGCTAACAAATGGGGCATTTTCGGAAACAAAGCCCTCCCAGCCCACCGAGATGCTACTCTTGTGGCCAGCTTGGCCGCATATGCAAATTCTGTAGAAACAATTAAGATGACGATATAGCGGACAGTTTTCTTATAGTCATAGCAAGGGAGAAGAGAAGTTTTGTTGTATATATATCTATTCCCATTAACCTATTCTGTGGAATAGGTGATTGTTTTGAAATGGTATATATATATATTTGTTGTGTATATACATTTGAGAATTTGTCTCTCAACTCCAATGTAAAATATAAGTCCCTTCTTTTATAATATAATATGTTTTGGGATGTATTATTGTTATCTTATTGATAAAATTTTTAAATTTCGATACCTTGGATTTATTGATAGGATATTTTGACATAATATTGAGTTATAATTTTGTGCAATAGAATATATGCCACCACGTAGAGCACAAGGTCGAGGCTGCGGTCGAGGTAGAGGCCGAGATCAATGTGGAAGTCAAGGCAAAGGTGGAGGAGTCCCTACAATTGGAAATGATATATCTGGACAGTCAGAACAGGAGTCGCACCACAGTATGGTAGCTGAAGTCCATCTTGAGATCCAATAGGAGGTTCCAGAGGGAGAGAGGGCACACACTCCGCAACCAGAAATTCCGTAGCCTACCACAGTAGATGTGGGAACAGTACTACAGTAGTTAGCCGCAACGGTAGCAGTATTGGCGGGAGGTACTAGAATGGATCAGCAACCACAATTACAGGCCGGTCTTAACAACTTGGAGAAATTTCAGAGGATGAAGCCTCCCAACTATGATGGTACGACAAACACAGACATGACTGAACGATTTTTGGACGTATGTGAAAAAATTTTAACAGCTATGGACATTACTGATCACCCAACACCAATTACTTTGACAACTTTCCAATTGGTGGGACGAGCGTCTGGGTGGTGGACTAGTGCGAAGGACTCCAGAGGGTCAGCGGGACTTACTTGGGATGAATTCAAAGAGAGATTCAAGGTTCATTTCTTCCCACAATCGTTGCGCGATGTGAAAAAAAAAAAAGAATTCACCAATTTGATACAAGGATCTATGTCAGTACTAGAGTATGAAAGAAAATTTTCAAATCTGTTTAAATATACACCAGAACTTATTTCTACCACACACCTAAAGTGTAGGAGATTTGAGCGTGGATTGAGGCCAGCTTTGAGGAACAAAATGGTATTGTTGGGATTGGAGGATTACGAGTAAGTTACTATATATGATTTGTGACTCCTCCACTCACTGTTCGAATCACGAGATTTGGAACGTGACATTTTCTTTAACGTGACATAAATAAATTCAACCCCCATAAAATAAAATAAAATAAAATAAAATAAAGAAAGAAATTGACATTTTGGGGTTTTGGGCACAAAATATTTGACGAAAGTACAAAGAAAAATTGTAGCACACCAGATTTGAACTTTCTACAAAGTCCAAGTGATCACTGGGATCACTGCTTCCTGTCAATAAGGGCCATTTTCAAGATTTTCAGAAATATGCTACTTCAATAATTAAATTTGGTTGACCTCATGAAATTCTAGTAAGACCACACAACTAAAAAGTTTAATTAAAAAAAAAAAATTCAGAATTTTGTGGTGAAACATTTAAAACAACAAATCCATAAAATTCTATTTTACGTGAAATTTTATCATCAATGCATCATTTTAATGTCACTTTTTTCACATATTTTTTTAATTCAATATTGTTTTCTTTGATAGATTCATAAAGACAAACCTGGTGAAAAAAGTCCAACCTCCAGGAAAATCCATTTTAAATTGAAAAAAAGACTGATATCAAATTTAATATCATTTTTGTGATATTTTTATTTTAATTATTGAACTTTAATTTAACGATTTAAATATGTTAATAAATTTTTAATTTAAAAAATATGTGGACACGTTTAAATTATTAAATATCAATTCAACAATTCAACTCATGTTATCACAAGCACCGGATTCTTTGAAATTTTGCTGGAAACAACTTGAGTCTGAAGGATTAGAAGTCCTTCCCCGGTGTGTGTGTATTTTTATTGCAGCAACCTTTTTTTTTTTTGTTTTTAATGCAAGACAACTACTAAGGCGTTTGGCAGTAAATTTTTAACAAAAAACTATCAATTTTTGATTTTTAAATGTTTAATAAATCATTAATTTTTTTATTTTTTTATTTGTTATAATAATTTTTCAACTAGAAAATGTTATTAAAAATTACTAAAAATTATCAAAAATTACCCAAAAATACCAAAAATTATCAAAAATTTTATCAAATATTTAAAAACTACAAAAAAATATATTAAAAAATATTACTTATTCCATCAACCATATCAAAATTATAACTAATAATTTTTAACAAAAAAATTATGTCGCCAAAAGTGCGTAAACAAACAGATTTCTTAATCCTTTTTTGGCAGCTGGCAAGGGAAACGCTTGCCAGAATTTGTGTTGAGATGTCAACCCATAAGAACAGTAAAATAAGCAGTCAAACCCATGATATTGAGCTGGAATCACTATAAGAATTTTCCTAGTATAAGCAGCACAAATACAAAGCAACCAAGTTGGAGACAAGCACATAGAAGCAGCAGAATGCTGAGAAAGGCAGCAAGACCATTAGGAAG
>QLOD02000009.1:21978172-21989160 GCA_003260245.2 Sideroxylon spinosum
AAAAATTTGTTGAAATATATAAATCTATATGGAAATTTATATAAATTTTACTAATTACGAAGTAAATAATATAGATTAAATGGTTTTAGAGATTTTTAAAGGTTTTCAGAGGATTTTAGTATTTCTTGACACACCAAACGTAACCTTAAACCAAAAGCAATCTTAAACGGAAGTAAAAGAAACCAAAACAACTAGTGTCATTTCAACTTCCTTTGAGTGTGAAATTTGAAATCAAACGTACTCCCCTTGTTTAATTTCTTAAATTTTTTAGTTTACCTTTCAGATTTAGTTCATTTCAGTGTAAAATATTCCCCCCCCCCCCCAAAAAAAAAAATACTTCCTTGTGATATGGGAATAAATATTTTGGAGTAGCAGCATGTGAAAGACTTTCACATGATCACTAACTTACTAACTTCCATTTTCCAAACCAAACAGAGATTTAAAAGGAATGAACAGAAATATTTTTTAAATGCACCGTACAGGGAATTCTATGCTGTCTGCTAAGGCATATCTGACAAGCAGAATATATACACACATATATATATATATATATGTACACCCACAAATGTGTCCTCCGCCCTTTTCCCGCAAGAGAATTAGGGTTTTTACTTACGTATAAAACATTTTGGGAGTTTAAATGTATTTGTGTACGTGTGTCGTTTTCAACCTTCAGGGATCGAGGAGAGAACTAAGAAAGCATCCACGTCGCTTTATATATAGAAAAGAAGTAGCCAAATGCTTATAGCCAAAAGTGGTTCATTAAAATATAAACCCCATAATTCCTTTTTCCTTTTTTTTTTTTTCTTTCTTTATAAGAGCAGCTGAGTAGGTATTAGATGTACTAACTGGTCATGAGAGACTACAGCTAGTTATATAATATATATATACATGCATGGAGGATCACTGATCCATCAATTAATAAAACAAACCTAGTGTTAGCTGGGAGGCTCACGTGAGTCTCATCAACTCAGAATTGTTTCGAACATACCAATATATGAGTGTGTGTGTGTGTGTATGTGATGGCACTAAACATATAAATGGAATCGTCACGCGGCTAAATCTCAACCATTCATAAGGTTTTGGTCGGAAAGGGTTTCTCAGGTACGGAATCCGGTTCCCTATCGCATGGACTTGCATCTCCCTGGAAGAAGTATTATGTTTATAGTTGGGTCCTAAGTATGTGGTTATTAAAATATAGTTAAAATAATTCGGTCTCGTTACCTAGAGGGATGGAATGGGGAATGTATCATCTATAAAACTATCACATCTCATTTTACCATCGGAAACCTACCACACACACATTAAGCACACCTTAAACCGTCATTTACATAGTTAAAAAAAAAAACAAATGGATTAACATACAATACAATCAAATTAAGAATTCTATTAATTTCTACTTTTTACACTTATAAATATCCAAATAATATGTGCAATTGAGATATATTTATTTCTGTCCATTCCCCCCCCTCTCTCTCTCTCTCTCTCTCTCTCTCTCTAAATACTCTAAACTTTTTATTTAACTTAATCGCAGGAGAGAGTCGAAAACCTCCTGAAACGCTCTTTTTTTTTTTTTTTTTGTGTGACTGTTTTCTTGTTCTTAGGTATTAATTATAAAAGGAAGAATTGGAGCATGTACGGGATATTTATATACCCCTCACAAAATGCTAAACTTTATATTAATCGTCACCACTTTCACATTAGATGAGATTAAGCATTTGTACACGCTAATTTGTTCTTTGCAATGGAAATACTGTGGGTTTAGTATCCAAAAATAATCTTTTTAATTACAAGATAAGACCGAGTCTGAATACATTGTACCTCCCAAAAATCACAATCCCATTGGGGTTGAATGTGGATTTAAGAAAAATTAAAGATGCGGAGATTATTATTCTTCCATTAATTAATATAATATATTTGGCGTAAAACTGATGTCCGTTGAGACTCTCAATATTAGTGGGCACTGAAATAATGTTAGAGACTAGGCACATGCATTAATTTCCAAATATGATTTACATATTAATTCTGATTTGCAAAACCCTCCAAAGCTATTTTTTTACTCTCTTAATTTTCATTAATTTACTCAATTATTAGTACCAAATAATCTTGATTTTCAAATTCATACATAGACCAATACAGAATTATAATGATGCATGTATAGACTTCAATGACTTTATTAATTTCAACTAATAAACTCGTAACAGTCTTACATTATTCTGCTTAATTTAGCTGATTAATTTTTTAGGTTAGGTTAGAATACCCTTACTAATATCAAAATATCATGAAAGTGGTCATTATATGTTTGTATTGAAGTAAAAACTAGGACAATTCTTCAGCTATTATTTTCTTTCCCTCTCTTTTTTTTAGAGGCATCGAGTGAGTGAGAGGGAGGTGTTACCACGCTGTGTAAAGGAACAGAATAAAACATATATATATAGTGTACAGTCTTTTGAAGAAGGGCTGGATGGAGAGAGAGAGAGAGATCTAGTGACTAATGAGTGAACTCGGGAGAAAGATTCACTCAAACTCAAATGTCCCACCCTCCCATATCTGTTGATCAAAATCCTAGAGAAATGTGTGGTGTGGCTGGCCATTGTGCGTAAAATATATATAGATGTGTGTGTGTGTGTTTGTGTGGAGAGAGAGAGAGAGAGATGCCTAGTGGGAGGTGGTGGACACATGGAAGGGTAGCAATCAGTTCTTATCTTTGTATTTTGTATTGTCATCTTTCATCTCGCATTACACTGCAACGGGGGAGGTGGGTCCCCGAGGTACCCACCTAATCGCCTCCGATCCAATCGCCGGTCAGGACTTCACGGACCAAACCCTATGCAGATCTCTCTCTCTCTCTATATATATATATATATATATGCTGCATATGCATATATATAGTCCAAATGTAATAATTACTTAATATTTTCTACCTGAACTCTAGGTATGGCCACAAAGGCATTACACTTTTCTATCAAACCAATCATTCATTTTTTAATATATTACAGCAACTAGCTCTTAACCGAACCTTCATTACCATTGTTCTCCACTTCAAATTACTGAATATATAAATATTTAGAATGGTATGTCTAAGTTTAAACTTGTTTAGAAATAAAAGAATTATTAACTAATTAAGATGAACTTTGCTTTGCTTATAAAATTGTCTTCACAACATTATTATCATAGACTCAATATACCATATAAAATTCCCAAAAGCTGTAAACTTCTTTTCCAGTACCGTACTAATCCCAAGTCTCACAATCCATGAAAGGACTGATGTTAATAGCTCATCAATAGATGAATTAATTCCTTAAAAAAAATCAGATAAATTACAGTTTTACTACGAAGGAAGAAATGGCTAAGAGACACATACTGGGAGAAAAGAAAAGAAAAAATTAAAAAAAAAAAAAGTGGGGGCCTTCTGAGCCGATGGCTGACCGAATTTGAGAGATGCCGTGCAAGATAAGGAATATGTGTATATTTATATTATATAAATATACACATCATAGAGAGAGAGAGAGAGAGAGAGAGAGAGAGAGAGGTGAACGCAGCCTCTAGCTAGCTTTAATGGTCTTTGTTAGTTCCTTCTGAGACTCATGAGGGGAGATCTCTGCAACTGCAACTAGCAGTGTTTGTTTTTGAGTTTTAGAGAGTTCAAAAGCACAAAGTTTTTGTTTAGTCCAATCTCTCTTTTCAGGAAGGGAATAATCCAGCTAAGGATTCATCTATTCCACATAGCTTTTTGTTTGTTTTTTTGGCTTCTCTTTGTTTTTGGTCGGTACTCTCACAGACTTCTTAGCTCTCTCTTCTGTCTTAGCAAGTTTATTCAGACACTCCAAATTCGGTTACACAATGATGTCCGATGATGGTCTCTCTTCATCAATCCCCTCTTCAATCACAAGTTTCAGCCAACAGCTAAATCCAAACCCTAACCCTAATCCAAACAACTCAGCTAAAAGGAAGAGAAATTTACCCGGAACACCAGGCAAGTATTTTATATATATATATGTACATAGCTCCTCCTAGCAAGTGACTTAATCTAGATTTTATTTTATTTTATTGGATTTGTGTGTGTGTGTGTGTGGGTTAGATCCGGATGCAGAAGTGATAGCTTTATCACCAAAGTCTCTCATGGCGACGAACCGATTCGTCTGCGAAATTTGCAACAAGGGTTTCCAGAGGGACCAGAACTTGCAGCTCCACCGGAGAGGCCACAACCTTCCGTGGAAGCTGAAGCAGAGAAGCAACAAAGAGGTGGTGAGGAAGAAGGTGTACATATGCCCGGAGACAAGTTGCGTCCACCACGATCCCTCCAGAGCCCTCGGAGACCTCACGGGGATAAAGAAGCACTACAGTAGAAAACACGGTGAGAAGAAGTGGAAGTGCGAGAAGTGTTCGAAGAAGTATGCTGTTCAGTCGGATTGGAAGGCTCACAGCAAAATTTGTGGCACTAGAGAGTACAAATGTGACTGTGGAACGATCTTCTCCAGGTACTTAGACTCTCTTTTATGTATAACATCTCTATATTTGAATTTGTTATGTGTCTAGTCCAAACCGGTTAATAGTTAATACAGTTTTCTCTCACTGATTCCAATACGTAGGAATCGGTATAATTCGTCTAAATCACCAAAAATTTTAGATATTTATGTTCTGTTTAAAAATTAACTATTAAGATGGATACTGACTATCAACAGATGCACTTCTATGCCGGCTCTAGCCCGCCGTAGTCTATATATAAGATTGGTTTGTTGAAGAAATAAATGCTTTTGAAGAATTAGCTTTTATGCGTTGGAATTTAATTTATGCCAAATAGGGATAGAATAAAGTTTTGTTTTGATATTTACGTATGTATGCATACATATTTAATGTATAGCTCATCAGAATTGGGTTTTGTGTGTGTGTATACATATATATATGGAACAGGAAGGATAGCTTCATCACCCACAGGGCCTTCTGTGATGCTTTAGCTGAAGAGAAATCAAGGTTCATGATCAGTACTACTTCACTCCCAAACCCAAATCTGAACTTCAGAGCTGAACTAATTAATGGGATAATTAGTAATCATCAGAACCCCCAACACCCAGCATTGTTTAAGCCTGATCTTGTTGGATTAGAGTCAGCAGCAGCTGGGCAGCAGCTCAATGTGGGTGGTGGACAGAAATTACCTAGACTGCCCTTGTGGTTAGACCATGGAAGTAATTCTCATTCTAATTACTTAGGAATATCAAACTCATCAAGGGGCTTGTCTGCTGAGACAATGCCTGGACTACCAGAACAAGTACTTCTGAAGGAGGAAGAAGAGAACAAATTAGGAATTTTGTCTGCCACCAATAATTCTTTGTATAATTACAACAACAACAATCATCAGCAAGAAGCCCAAATGGGTCACATGTCTGCAACTGCACTGCTACAGAGAGCAGCCCAAATGGGATCAACAAGCAGCAACTCAGCAGCATCACTCTTCATGATGAGCAGTGGATTTGGAGGACACATGATGAGCTCCTCCTCCTCCTCCTCCTCCTCATCATCATCGTCATCATCTACTCTTCCCAATGCTTCCAGTTTCAATCCTTTTATTAATTACCAAAGAAGCAGCAATGAAGTAGTTCATCATCAAAACTTGAATGAATTGATGATGATGAATACAAGTGGCAGTAATGGAGGTGGGTTCTTGTTAGGTGATGATCAACACATGATGAACTCATCACCATCAATTTTGGAGCCTCTAATTACTATGAATTTTGGAAAGCAAAGCAAAGGAAAATGTAGTAACGAAGTTGAACACGGAAGCATGACCAGAGATTTTCTTGGTGTAGGAGGTGGCAGCAATCATCATCAGCATCATCATCATCATGCTGCTGCTGCTGCAGCTGCTGCTGCTGCAGCTGCAGCTGCCGGCGGCAGACCCTTTCTGCAACTACCCAAGTTCTACTCACCTGGTTCATCCATGGATTCTTACCGTTATAGTGGCAGTCGCTAAGCTCTAAACCAGGTAAGTCTGTCAATTAATTAAGTCCCCATGCTATTTTATTACATAGATAGATATACTTCAAGATGTATCTATAGTAGAGAGAGAGACGGAGACATAGAGAGAGAAAGAGATCTTGTGACTTGTCAGAGATGGTGGGCTACCAAAGAAAGACAGAATTTGCTAATCACAAGGCTATGCATGTGGAAAATTTACCCCTTTTGTTTTGTTTTGTTTTCGTTTTTCCCTTTTTTGTTTTTGGTTAGGTGTTATATATGATATTGAAAGACCTGAAAATAAGTCTACTGGTATGACCATCTTTGGTCATAGAGTTCAAATGGTCATTAGTAGCAGTGGATGATGACCTTCTCTGCCCTTTATTAATTCGTGCATGTTTTGCAGGAGGGTTTGGCATAGAATAGTCATCTCTTTGATGGAGTCATTGCCTTACCTCAATGAAACTGCGAAAGCAACCTCTCTCTCTCTCTCTCTCAATTCGACAATTTATCTTTGGTCATGAAATGTGTGGCTATTTGAGAAATTAGGTAGAGAATGTCCCTGGCTTCCCTTGTTCACACTATTATTCCCCAACTAGCTTAATTATATATATGAAATTAGTTAGCAGCAGTTTCTTTCTTTTTTTACTCTTTTACTGTGGAAGTGTTTTGGTGAGTAATTTGTTAGTGAAAAGCTATCTTTTTTTTTTTTTTCTTTTTCAATTTTGTGGAATTGTTAGTGGATGGCAGAAAAAGCTTTCACATAAAATTTGTAATGAATGATATACCTACGAGGTACAAATATTTTAAATTACAGTTTCGTGTTGAATACACATATTTTTTAAAAATTGTAATATTAGTGTTCAAAACCCGTATTTGTATCTATGTTTTATTTGTTGGAGTTTCAAATTTAATGAAATTCCAAATTTAGTAAAAATTTTTATTTTTATTTTTTAATTAGATGCATGCTCCACTTATTACAACTACTTATATTTTTTATGAAAATAACAAAAAATAGTAATTACTAGTTGATTAAGTAAATTTAAATTTACATATTTTAATATTCCTCTATTTCTAATAATCCATTATCTTTATATTTTTTTATGTTTTTTTTAAATCTCACTTAATTACAAATTATTTACTTAAATCCATTTATAACATTAATTTATAAGAGTTTCAATAAATTTTTATTTTAAATTTTTTGGGTAATTTATATACCCACCTAGTGAGAAAAGGCTTAATTGGTTGATTGGTTGGGTAATTTATATAAAATTAAAATATATATACACTTAAAAAACAAAACTGTAAGAATAAGTATTCAAACAATTGAGTAATTTATGTTTCGGTTCTCTAATAATAATAATAACGTACTTTTTAATTGTTCTTTGTTTGATGCTGTAACTTTGGCCTCGTACTTGCAAGAATAATTCTTTTATCCATAAAATTGCACATTTGCGAAGTTTTTTCTTTTTAATTTAACTGAATTATATATTCATTTTATCTTATAGTATTTTAAATTAAAATGAAAATATTTCATTTAGTTAAGGTATTCTTTAGTCGAGCTCAAGTCCAAATAATTTTTTGTCTAATCAAACTTGAGTTTGTGATGAGAAAAAAAAAAAAAAAAAAAAATCTCTGAGCTGAGCCCTATATCATCTATTTTAACCGAGCTCAAGAAAATTAAAACTCAATTTCACCACTAAATTTTACAAACTTTAGACATTGTTGGAGACGGAAGAAGCAACAGTGATATGTCTTAACTGGTTTCAAAGATATATATTATGCATTGACCTCAACAAACTTGGCTTTCTTGTCAATGTATATTTTTTGTCAAAGGAGAGTGTTGAAACTATTTTTCAATCGGATAATTAACAATGTTTGGTAAAAATCTATGAACCTAAGCATAAATTTCTTTTTAATAATTAGGATAATATGCTTGGTGATTAATTATTATATGAAATTTTGGAACCGTTTGGCTCATCCCAAAAAAGAAAAAAAAAAAAAACAAAATTAAAATTTATCGATTTTCTCCAACTTTTTTCATCAAACACATTACTAACTTTTATCAATTTTCTCCACCTTTTACTAATTTTCTCCAACTTTCTTTAACTTTTACAAATTTTTATAAAACACCTAAATAACCATTAAAGCGACATGTTACTTGTATGTGCGAAGTTCCACATTTTTTGTGGTACCAAACCATCCTTACTTCAATTTCAATGCACGTAATTGACATATATGGTCATTCCTTCAAGAGACAAAGAAGTCAAGCATGGTCATCTTCAATCGCAATAGCAAGGAGAGAAAAATAAGGACCTTTCATGTATAGTCACTACAATTTCTTTATGGATATTTCATTAGCCTATATATGTATATATATGTAGCAATACTAACCTATCCCTAATCTACATTAATTGACTTTACTGCCGGCCGGGAATGTTTGCTATTGATTTTAGTTTGTTAAATCTTTTTTTTTTAATAATTAGGGTTTCCCTAGTAGCATTGAGAAACTTACTAAATAAATAAATTAAGAAAATACTGATTTATCAAAATTTATTATCAGAATAATGGAAGAAAGATAATCTGTAATATAAATTTTTTGATGGATTTTTTTTTTAATTAATAATTGATTCATAATGAATCACTTGCAATAAATTTTGATAAAATAATAATATTTAAGAAATTAATTTAAAAATTTACAAACCAAGACAAGGCTTAATTAATGTACCATTTAGCAAAAAAAAAAATTCGGCATAAATCTAACAATTTTATATATATATATATATATATCAATTTTAAGTATAAATCTATTAATTTTTTTACCAAAAAATAAAAAAATCAAAAACTACTAAAAATTCAACTTCTAAATGCGGCTAATATTACACTCCATTTGACTATCAATATGTATGGATGACTATGAGCAATTGCAAGTGTTTAATACGGTATTCCTCCCAAAAAAAAAAAGGTTAGCTTATGAAAAGCTCACACACTCCTTTCCATCTTAGGTGAAAGCTAAGGTTATTTAATTGATTAAATCATACATATATATATCAATTTCAAACCCAGTTGTTAAAAATCCCGAGCTTAGATCGATGGGATGCGTAGGTCCTGTTTGCGCAGTTAATTTGAAATTCAATGGAGAAATTTAAATGTTGAAAAACAATTCAAAAGCAGTAAATAAGTTTCTAGAATGTTGTAAACCTGCTGTATCTAATTCCTCTATTCCAAGCTTGCAGAAGCTATATATACCTGTATGTATATATATATATATATATTAAGACAAAAGTATGTTTGATTGTGGTCCATCACCGTGATCCATTAGATTTTTGGGATCAGTTCAAGTTGATTTTTATCCTAAGTCTAAGTTGACAACTCTCGATGATATATCTTCAAAATGGGGATACCCCACGTATTACTGAATATTCTTAGGTGCGTTTTATTTATTTATTTATAGAGGGTTTGTCAATATGTCAAAAGTTACTGAATTTTGATAAAAAATTTTCCAACTTTTTAACTAAACAACCAAAAATTCTTAAATATTTCGAAATATTCTCCAACTCTTATCATAAGATCAAAAATTACTAAAAATTTTTAAATGAGTATTTAGTTAGCTAAAACCAATTAAAACTCACTAACTTTTTGTATTTTTTTCCAGTCAAATTTTATTACATATTATTTTTACATCAAAACTTTACATTTTTGCTATTCTTTTTTACAAACTTTTTTCATACCAACAGTCGTGAAAGTGATATGAACACGAGATGTGAATTCTTAGGTCGGTTGGAGTGCTAGAAGCAAAAAAATACAAGGATTACTAAGGTCTGGAGTTTTGTCAATTAATATTATTTCAACAATAATTTTTGATCCGTAAAAAGTTACAAAACCTATAATACATTTTCAAAAAATGTATTTCAGAACCCAACAACATGGAAAAAGAACTTTTTAATCCATGGGTTTATCCAATTGAAATTATTTTCGAGGTTAAAAATCTATTTTCTTATAGTTTTCCTGTAATTTTTTTATTAATACTGTTGAATACAAGCTTCTTTAAGACTTTCCTCTCTAACTTTCATATGAAAAATTAGTGTTTATTTGTTTCCAGTTGCATAAATAAATTATTAAAATTTTTACTAAATACTTAAAAGTTATTAAAAGTTTTTTAAATATTTTTATTTGTTTTATCAAGGATATAAAAAGTTATACCTTGTAACTTTTGTCAAAAAGTAAACAATTCTTAAAAATTTTGCTTCGAAACGCATCCTTATTTTATCCGAATTAACTTTTTTATCAATATTTAAATGAAATTAATGGATGAAAAACAAACTAAGAGCCCAAAAAAAAAAAAACCAAAAACAAAAACAAAATTGAAGAAGTAAATTGCAGAAATAAAGAACCAAAACCCAAAAAATAAAGGGTATGTGTACATTTTCTAGGTAGCCAACCATAGGCCCAGAAATAGTGAGCCGCAAGTAGTAGATTTGACCAGAAGTTTCAAATGGAAAATTACGTAAAGAGTAATGCTAGATCATCATAATAATTTTCAAATATAACCAAATGATAACAATAAAAAAACTCACTCACGGAGCGTTTAAATGACTATTTTTTACAAAAAAAAATCAATATAATATCGACATGTGATGAAATTTTTTATGCAAAAATTTTTAAAAATTAATAAACATTAAGCTTTTGACTTTTTTTTTTTTTTTTTTTTTAATGTTTTGGGTCAGGCAACACCCATGCACATCATCTTATTTATTTTTTCTAGAGGATTCTAATAGTAAAATAAATTTTTTACAGAAATTAAGTTAGTGCAATTCAGTTCACTCGTTTAATATTTGTTATAGTTACGTTTGAGTTTTGAAAAAAGTTTGAAGAAAAAATTAGAAATTAGTATTAAATTATTGAAAAAATAACACTTGAGGAAATTTAATTGTAGGAAATTAAAAAAAATTTTAAATATTTTTGAACTTTAGAAAGAAAATTAAAGCTTGGGATAGAGCCTAAAGGTGCATTTGGAACAACAAAAAACAACGAAA
>QLOD02000009.1:22237765-22262571 GCA_003260245.2 Sideroxylon spinosum
GAAGCTTCGAGCTCATATTGGTCATGGGTTGAGAACGGGAATTGAACTCCACAAAAAAAAACCCAAAAAAAAAAAAAAAGAGCATTTTGCCCATTCTCAAGAGTGAAGAATGTGAACCAATATATGTCCAGTATCTTCTAAAAAGAGGCAGCTGAGTTAGGTCCCTCCCCCCTGGGTCAGCGCACGTTATCCATTTCTTTTTTTTTTTTTTTGGGAGTGAGTTGTTTAATTTGTGTAGTTTTCCAAATGCAAACAACTTATGTTGGATATTTCACTTTGTTTTTTGATTCTTTCTAGTACTTTTAGAATATTTGTGTTTTAGTGGTTTTGGTTGTGATAAGTGTTACTCTTTATCATCAGATAAATAACCAACATATATAACTAGTCCTTCCTATCCGCTCTCACACTTATCTTACGTCCCAGATGCTTGAAGTAATCCGGCTCGAAGGCCATTCCCTGGCTCAAGAGGATGCTTTTGTGTCCAGGGACATTCATCTCCTACAGGTGCTTTCTTCAGTGTCTTAATAAATTACGCACAATAAATGAATTTGACTACGTGAAAAATTGAATTTTCAGCACCAAAAATTATAAATATATTCAGCATTTTGGCATTTGTTGCAGATATGCAGCGGAATCGATGAAAATGCTGTGGGAGCCTGCTCTGAACTTGTTTTTGCTCCAATTGATGAAATGTTTCCAGATGATGCTCCACTGCTGCCCTCTGGTTTTCGCATTATTCCATTGGATTCAAAATCAGTTAAGTGAAAAATTTTCCACTTGGCTTCATGACTTATGTTTTCTTGAAGTACAGTTAAATAGCTGATTTCCCAGTTTGGTTGAACCCTGTTATCTGGCTGCTGTCACAATCCATGATTAAAAGTTATTTGTTGAATCAAAGTTTAGTTGGATGTTTGTAAGTAAATAGTTTGTTTGCTCAAGTGGAACCTGAGTTATCAGTTTCTCTCAAAAAAAAAAAAAAAAAGAAATCAGTTAGTAGGACTCGTCTGAATTTATTCGTCTCTTGGATTAGATGATTGAATGAGTACCAAGGGAAATGTAACTCCATGAATATGTACTGTGGTATGGGTTATATGCAAATGCTGCTGGTTATATATGAAACACTGCAAATTCAAGTCTCACTCGTGTTGTGGTCCTTCAAATTTTAATCTGTTAAGCGGCTTTTTCTCAAAAATTGCAAATATAACAATATGGGCCAGACGTGATTAAACAGAGTTGAATATAAATGTTTAACTATGTTTTGACGCTGACCGTTATAAATTTTGTTGAGTAGATTTTTTCCAGTTTGAATATTAATATTCATTTTTCAGTGTGACACGCAGGACGCTTTGACTGCACATCGGACACTGGATCTGACATCCAGTCTTGAAGTGGGACCAGCAACAAACAATACTGGTGATGCATCCTCGTGTTGTAATGCACGTTCTGTGCTGACAATTGCTTTTCAGTTCCCATTTGAGAACAGTCTACAGGATAATATCACTGCAATGGCTCGTCAATATGTGCGCAGCGTGATTTCCTCTGTGCAAAGAGTTGCAATGGCTATATCTCCATCGGGATTGAGTCCTTCTATGGGACCAAAGCTATCTCCAGGCTCTCCTGAAGCGCTGACACTGGCTCACTGGATCTGCCAAAGCTATAGGCAAGTTTTGTTTTTAAAAATAAAATAAAAACTTGATATAGAAAGAAGTATCATATTATTTCCAACTTTTGTTATATCTAATCACACCTGGACCTTGATAATATTGAAAATCCTAGCATTTCAAGTGAAAATATCTTTCTTATTACTTGTGGTAGTGCTGAAGTTGCAGTCATCCTTAGTTTCTGAATCAGGTTCCAAATTTTTTTTTCCCTTCTCTGATTATTTTTCTGCTTTTCTCCTCAGCTACCATTTAGGGACAGAATTGCTGGGCTCCGATTCTGTGGCTGGTGACTCAATATTAAAAAATCTGTGGCATCATCCAGATGCTATATTGTGCTGCTCATTGAAGGTATGAGACACAGACTGTAATTTCACGTGCCATAAGATTATTTGTATATTGAGTTGTGTACTAAGGTTGAGTTTGGGAAGAAAAAAAGCTAGCTTTGTTTAGTTGGTTACCAACTAGCTACTAAAAAGCAGCAAGCTAGCTTTTATTTGTGTTTGGGAAAGGGGGGAAAAAAAAAAACTAGCATTTTGGTTTTTTGTTAATTTGACAATTTTGCCCTTCCAGATTTAAAAGAATGTTAAGATGTAAAAAGGTAAATTTGGTCATTTTAGAAAAAACCAAAAAGCAAGTAAGCTACCAGTTACTATTTGCCAAACGGAGCCTAATCTTAAAGTTTTGCAGAGGAGCTGGATATTTACTACCTGTAGTGATTACAAATGTTTCTGACCATATATCTCGAAATTGCTGGGGCATATGTTTGTAAAAGAAAATCATATAAGAATAGAAGCATTAAATTGTCAATTTGAAAATTTTAAGCGAATTTTATTCAATCTGCAGAAGAAGCCTGTGAATTGTGCCTAATTTTGAAAGTTCTGGTTTTATTTTCTAGTTTTGGGATGAGTAAAAGGTGATATGGTCTGCAGTAAATCAGGATTTTGTGATTATGAGTCAATTTTTTTTTTGGTGTTGCAGTCACTGCCAGTCTTTATATTTGCGAACCAGGCAGGCCTTGACATGCTCGAAACAACTCTGGTGGCTTTACAAGATATCACTTTGGATAAGATTTTTGATGAGTCTGGGCGGAAGGCGTTATTTTCGGACTTTGCCAAGATAATGCAGCAGGTACTTTCTAGGTGGAGATTCGTGGTTCTTGTTTGCATCTCTTTGGTGGCTGTCTTTGTATGTGATGGACTGATTGAATTAAAACTCGGTTTTACATTCCTTGTGTAATTAAATTAATGAAAGCATATATTGGGTCCAAATTGTCTTTTTGCGCTTGATCTAATGAATGGAACTCATCATATATGGGTTCCAAATTGTCCTCTCTGATGTTGTATATGCATCGGATAATACAAAGTTTTGTTTATGCATTTGCAGGGGTTTGCTTGCTTGCCAGCCGGAATCTGCATGTCAACAATGGGGCGCCATGTTTCATATGAACAAGCCGTTGCATGGAAGGTCCTTGCTGCTGATGAGAATACTGTCCATTGCCTTGCCTTCTCTTTTGTTAACTGGTCATTTGTGTGATTCTTATTATTTAAAACCAGAAGAAAGAGGAGGAAGAAAGGAAGGGGGGGTGATTGCAAATGGAGAAAAAGAAGGGGGGAAAAAGTTTTGTAGTATTTGATTCCCAGTGTGAGGTTTGCATTACATTAATTTAATTAATTAAATGCTCCCATGTTTGGTTGGTTAATGTAAATTTTGTTGGTTGAGCTTTGTTTCTTAGGTCATGTATTGTTGGAACTTATAAATGAAAAAGTGAGTTGAAAAAAGTATCCTTTCTTACAGACTTTTGGTTTTAGGTACACGTCCGTAGTTTCACTTTGCATTTCAAGGTCAAGATCCAGATCCCACACGCGATACAATAGTTGTGAACTCAATATGAGATTGGGAGATGATAATGGCAGAGCGATTAATTGTTAATGGTCGTTGGTAAACTTAATTCAGTCAATTGGTCGGACAATTTTAAGCCGAAAGATGGGGATGTCAATGGGCTCAACGAGAGCTGGAGGCTTGGTGGGTCTGATTTTAATGGCAATTATGGCTGGAATTCGATGAATCCATTGAGAAATTTGAGCTTATGACTTAAAGTGCGTAGACTGTTAAATTTCGTTGTTAAATTGAAATTCAACGGTTTGAATTTAGTCAAGTATTTCTATGATTAAAATATATATGAATATGTTTGAATTTGTTGAATATAATTCGATAATTGAAAAGGTTAATGTCACGGGTTGAGATCAAATCCGATGTCAGTCCTCTTTGATTCGCAATTTGAAAGCAGGAGTCGTCAGATTTTAATGGGTTCAAACATAGCTGGAAGATTGGCGGTCCAATTTCAATGGTTTCAACGGAGGAGGAAACTGTTATTCTGGGTTGGAAACTTCCTCTTGATGTGCAAGAGGGGTTCTGAACAAGAGCAACTGCTGATTATTGACACAAAACATCAAGAAAAAACTTGATGAGAGCATTGCCAGATTGGAGGCTCTTTAACAGTAGCAAATCTACACGTGTTCAATGCATTGACTTGTGTTCTGAAAGTTTAAAAACTTTTTGGGGGTCATTTTAGTAATCTCACAACATGGAGATTTTGAACGAAGGCGGTCTCAAGGGCGGATCGAATCGTATTTCTTGCAAATAATTAATATAATTTTAATTTTACATATAATACATAATATATATTTTATTTTTTTATGTTATGCATTATTTATAGTATACAATACATCTTCAATTGGCTTTATGAATATGATTCACATATTTATTTTACGGTTTGATTTTAAACTTCATAGAATCTTGAAATATAGAAATAAGGGAACGTTTGGTTCATAAAAAAATAATAAAAAAATTAATTTTTATATTTTAAAAAATTTTTCTTATTAAATTTAGCCACGTATCGTTTTTACATTAAAATTTAGTAATATAAATTTATAAAAATTTATAATTTCGTAATTTATGTCGTGAGTAAAAAAATTTTAATTTTATAAAGTTTCGTACAATTTTGCAAAACTCCAGGAAGATTTATTAACTTTGGGGTTGTATAGTTGACAAAAATTTGATCAGAGAGTACGATAAAATATAAATATTTAATATAAAAGTGATATATAATAAAATTTAATTAAAAAAAGTATAAAAAATTAATGAATTTTTGATAATGTTTTTCAACCAAACAAACTCTTTAGTGGCATCGGATAGCAAGTTTTTTTTTTTTTGTTTTATTGATAATTTAAATAAAAAATGAAAGAATAATATTAAAAAATTAATATTTCAGAAAATACTGTTAATGAAAATATAATATAATATCGCAGTTTTAAAATGACTGCAACAGTCAAGTGGTAATATAACAAATAAAAAACGTTATTTAAAATGACAATTATTGACTCGGTCAAAAACTGCCGTTTCAAATGGTAATTTCGTTCACGGCCCCCTTGTTTCCCCTTTCTTTTCCATAGCCACTCTCTTGCCGTGGCTCCCCACTTCCCTCTCTCTCCAGAAATACATCCATATATCCGCATCAATATATACGTATATTCTTACAATTCCATATATTTATATTTTTAGAAGGTAAGTGAGTGTGTTTGGAGTTTTATAAAATTATATAAATTTATAAAAGTTAATGTCTCGTACTTCGTAAAATGAGTATAAAATTTAAATTTAATATTCTTGTAATTCTTATTCATATAGATTTGTAGAGTTTTATATTTTTTTTTTGAATTACAAACGAAGTCACTGTCTTCTTCTTTCTCCATTCAAGAAGCCTTAAATTGTATTGGATTCGTAATTTTTTTGCTCGGTTATTGATTATCGAATTTTGGTTGATTCGATCCAAAGCTGTTACTCTTCAAAGTTGCAATCTCTTGTCATTTGTATTATCATCAGATTTATTTATTTTTTAATCGAGGATTGAGTGGCTATCACTGGTTTTTGAGTTATTTGATGGCGGATGCGACGACAATGGCAACGGCGGTGATAGTGCTGCTATATTATGTGCTCAGCCGAAGGCTGTTGGCGGGGAAGGAAGAGTAGGACGATGACTACTCGAAATCGAAGGTGGATCAAGAACCGTCATTTCAAATTATGGTTTTTGACTGGCTCAATAATCATTTTAAACGACGATTTTTTTGATTTGTTATAGCTGTTGCAGTCATTTTAAACAACACTATCTGACAGCTTGACATCTCATTTGAACATAAAAAAATAAATAAAGTGCCAGGTCAGGTCACGTGAGGCCCACCTGTACAACGACTGTGATGGCAAATGGTCACAGCAGGTTCCATCCTGAGCATGTCAACAGGAGATGGATGTATGGTCACAAACAGTGATAAATCCGATTGCCAATCCGATTTCAGATAACATCTTTAACTTCAATGCAAGTCTCGCCGAAAAAGGCACGCCCCAACTGTGCAACTCGTCCAAAATAAACGTTGTGTGAGGTTGTACCACGTTGATTGGATTTACCTCTATTAAAAGCGTGCATGGAGAGTTGCAGTTTGAATTCATATTTAATTTAAAATTGAATTAGTTTTTTTGATTTTTAAAAATTAAAACCAAAAAACCAAATAGATTCCAATTTACAACCGAACTAAGTCAAGTCAGTCTAAATCATATTGTATCGGTTCGAATACTGGTTTGAGCTAGTTTGTACATTTTCGACTCTTAAATATCAAAATAAATAACATATTATATATTAACATAATATTATAGTATACATAATATTTTATATATATATATATATATATATTTTTGATTGTGTTATTTTTGGCTTGATTTTGGTTTAAATTTGATTCTTTTAACAATTGAACAAAAAATATTGCTGTTAATTTTTTTAACCTATTATCGAATTGATTTTGGCATAAACTTGAATTAACCCAAACCAAATAGTCAAATTGGTTTTGTTTTTGACTTCATTTTTTGTGCACTAAAAACCTTTGACCATGCAGAGTGATGCAATTTTGTAATTTAGTCGTTTATGCGTGAAAGTTCACAATTTGAGATCTATTAATAATTTATGAGATAAACTTTGTAAAGTGATGATATTTACTATTTTTCCATTAGTTTTTCTCATTCAATAATAGCGTTAATTTACTAAATGAAAAAAGAATAATGTGGAGTGAAAGAAATTAGTGGAGAAGTGCAACTATCTTTGGCCAAATTTGTACTCCAATTTGATTATTAAATGTGTGTTTAGGTGTTAAATTTGTCGAAAAAATTTCTTACTTTTTTCAATTTTCCTTAAATTTCTCCACACAAAAAAATCTACATTTTTTTTGAATTTTCTCAAATTTTCTTCGATTTTTATAAAAAATCTCTAACTTTTACTAAGTTTTTTCAAGTTTCACTAACTTTTTGTCAACTTTCTTCACTTCTATTCAACTCTTCACACTTTTTAGAAAATAAATTAAATACCCGACAGTTTAAAATTTACCAATTTTTTTTGGCCAAAATTTGAATTATTTATAAGGTTAATCATTTGTGAGGAGAACATATGAGTTGATGATAAAGAGCAATTATTAATTTTAAAACTAGTTTCGATTTTGAATTTACAGTAAAAAAGGCAATTTTGCACTGAATTGATTAAACAAATTTTTACTGTTCCCACAAGAATCAAAATGGTGAATTTAGGCCAGTGGGGCCACTCCGACATAGTAAAAATGAATAGCAATGGACAAAAATTCCCCAACCCAATTCAATTATTCATCCCTCCCCGCATCATCATCATCACCATCATCACATAGTTGACATACATGGTGCATATATATATCATCAAGTGTACATACACCAATACAACCACAGTACTTTGTTTGGTTTTTGTGAATTACGGACCTCATTTTGGACTTTTCGGCTCCTGCTCCTCCTCGCAGCTGTGATTTTTAGGTCTCTCTCTCGATCTTTTCGGCTTTTTACGCTTTTGATCTCTCTGTAATTAGGGTTTCTGCTATCTCTCTCCCGACCAAAAATCTCTCCAACACGTCGCAGCTGCTGAACCTACCTTGAATCTCGAGCTCTGTTTCTTTCTTTCTTTCTTCATTCAAATTAGGGTTTGCAGATCTACTGAGCTCTCGCTTCAAGCTCTCCTCGGCCCTTTCTGTTTGGATCAATATGTTTTGGAAACTCCCGGCTTTCTCTTCTTCTTCACCGGTAAGTGATTCCGAGCTCAAGATATGCTAATGCCGTGGTTCTTCGCGTCTGGTGCTTTAATTTGTGCACTTCAGTTGGATGCGCTGCATGGTTGGAGTTCTTATTTATGTGTGTATATCAAAATTTGTTTATTGGAAATGGCAATTATTGTACGGTATTTGTTGTTTTTCTCAATTTGCTATTTTATGCTCTGGTATTTCCTGTTGACGGATCGAGCTGAATTAGTTTTCTTCTTTCCGAGGGTTATGATAGTGTTGCATTAAAGACAATTGGTTTACTCTTTGTTACGTAATAAGTTTGCTTTGTATACTGGGTTTATTGCAATTTCACTCTGTTCCACCCTGTTGTAGTTTGTAGCATCTAGGCCTAATTTGACGGGAATTCACTCAATGGGGCTTTGCCGCTTTTAATTTAATACTTTGAGTTAGTTTTAATTAGATTCATCTGCCCTCGAGTTGGTTGCTGATAAAAGACAGGGAAAGAGAAGCATAGGATTTATGAATACTGCTACCTTTATTTTTTTAAAGTTGGGAGAACCTAATCTCAATTTTTTTTTCACTTTGTCTGGAGAACCCCGCCTGAAGTCATGGGAATTTATTATTAGGACCGGTTTGATCAGACAAAAATTTGACTATAAAGTTATTTGCTATAAGTTTTAAGATTTAAGATTGATAGGTGTCATTATAATTGCCATCCATTTTCAATGTGGATGTTTACAGTTTTTTTTATAAATAGTGCAGCTTACGTTTGTTAATCATTTTTTGTTATTAAGGGATAAACATATAGCATGAGATGTGATCAGAGGGCTTACCAGATCTTTGTACTGAACCTGTAGCTTGATTTTATATTAACCAAAAGAACACTAGTTGCTAGTGAAGCTAGATTGATCGATAATTTTTCTTTGGTCATCCATATACGATAAGACCCCTCCATTATCCTGGATCAATATCCCCAACCAACCAACCCATCCACACGCACGTATCTATTTTCCGCTTTA
This sequence comes from Sideroxylon spinosum, assembly GCA_003260245.2. Classification (NCBI taxonomy): domain Eukaryota; kingdom Viridiplantae; phylum Streptophyta; class Magnoliopsida; order Ericales; family Sapotaceae; genus Sideroxylon; species Sideroxylon spinosum. The sequence goes on from QLOD02000009.1 coordinate 22,246,562, forward strand.
AATTGACAATATACATCTTTAGCACATGCTCCGCCCTAACACCCCTCCCCCCTTTGTCGTGAGCTGTTATTTCTAAAGCGAATTTTGATCCTTTCAATCGGCATCTATAATTGGATGGTTCATTAAATACAGCATTTGGTTGTAGACTACACTGTTTTTTTCTCATATTGCTCCGTCCTTCCTGGTTTCTTTCAGGTGGAGTCAGTACTAGACAAGGAAAATTTCACACTGGAAGAGCTTCTGGATGAAGAAGAGATAATCCAAGAATGCAAAGCTTTAAACAGCCGTCTTATTAATTTGTAAACTTTTTACTCTGTACAGTTTGCTACTCAGTTTTCATATCCCATTTTCTGGACAAAGGACATTTTACTCCATCTCATGCTTTTGCGTTTGATTTTCTTTTTCACTGACCTATAGTTATCACAATTGAACTTCTCAATTTCCAAAAAATTAAAAAAGAACTTAATGGTCCTTGGAAGTTAGTGCTTTTGACACAAACTGTTGACTTTTCTCAGTGATTTAGAAGTTGATTCTTCAAGATACTTACAGATTAAATGTTTTATTAGTTTGCGAGACAGAGCCCAGGTGGATCAGTTATTGCGGTATATTATTGATGATCCTCCAGAGGATGCTGAAAACAAACGAGCCTTTAAGTATGCTGTTTTGGTTTGATAGAAAAATAAGCTTTTTTATTTGTGTGTGATTGTTTCAAGGTAAAGACATTTATTGGTTTTGGGATTTGTTTCATTGTATAGGTTCCCTTTCATCGCCTGTGAGATAATTACATGTGAAATTGATGTTATTTTGAAGACCTTAGTTGAGGAAGAAGAGGTATGTGAAGTGTTCTTAAATAACATGAACAACTGCAGTTAATTTGTTACTCTAAAATGTTGTATGCTTGTGTCACTTGCAGCTAATGGATTTACTTTTCTCCTTCTTGGAACCGAACCGTTCACATTGTGCCTTATTGGCTGGATATTTTAGCAAGGTAAAATTTAGTTATTTTATAAATTCACTATGTTTCATGTTTGTCATTCAATACTTGTCCAATTTATGTATCGGTGAGATGACTAGCTCGATTTAACTTTTTTTTTTTTTGTGCCATTGTAGGTTGTTGTTTGCCTCATGCTGCGGAAAACAGTCTCACTGATGAATTATGTTCAAGTGAGTAAATCTTTTAATTTATTTTGTTGGTACAAGTCTTCATATTGTATGTGTTATCAAGACTTTGATTTCCTCCTATAATTCAAATTTTAGGAATCTACTCCAGTTGTAGATGTTTTTTAAGACTTGAATAAAGGGTGCGATTGAATGTTGAGATCTAGTTTTGATATAAGAGATTGCGATTGGTTGTTGAGACCTAGTTTTGATATCCACAATCTCTTATATCAAGTTATAGAATGAATGGCCATTCCCATCAATTGCAATCTTGTTGCAGCAATTTTGATGATGCGGATATAACTAAACAAAATTGTTACATATTTTGGTAATTTCAGTACCATGATTTTCGTATAAAATTGACGTGATTTATCCCTTGATTGTTCTCCATGATTGGAAGTCATCTCAATCCAAGAATTACAGTCTTTAGGTTATGTTTGATTGGGGGATAATTAATATCCTGAGATTGGATATAACAAATTATTAATTTTTTTATGTGGGATTACTTTTTTGGTTTTGGTCGGTGGGTTATAGAACGGTATAAAAAATATGATTTGATAGGAAATAATTTTGGACCTTTGGATTTGGGTTGGAAACAAACTTAGAAGTGGTGGATGCCTCAGATGCCTTGTTCGCCACTTTGGGCACACCAAAACGTGGGAATTGCTTGGGTCCCATAGATTGCACATCCAATCCCTCGCCTGTGTTGTGTATACATACATTGCCTTTTGTGTTCTTGGGCTAGGATTTTGTAGAATATCTTACCTTCTATGATACTAACACATGGATACTTTACCTTTTAAAAAAAATGCATGGATGCTTGCATCAGAATTAGCTTGTGCTCAATCAAGTGTGCCAAGAGCTGTCTGCAAATGTATGCCTTGCTCAATAATGATGGCCGCGTCTTTTTGGTGCATATGCTTTGTTAATTGAAATATTAAAAGACGTCTCATTGAGATTTGATATATCCAAAGTGAGGCGATTGGGCCTAGAACACATGGAATTTTGAAAAAGTCAGGTGCATAATTGCTTTTTCATACATATATGTATATATATGGTAGCATGATCTATATATGTGCATGTTATTTGAAACACATGAAAATTTGGTAAGAAAATTTAAAAGGGCAACCAACTGCACAAGACTCTAGCATTGCAAGGTCTAGGATGGTCAAATATACTCAAGCTTTCCTTTGCTTGCAAAGAGGCTATTTTCCGTTTTTGAACCCATGAACCCGGGTTTCAATTGAAATTTTTTTACCTTGCTCCAAGGCCACCCTCTTTTGAAACTATAGCAAGCTTTGTTTGGAATCATTTTCATGAAAGTATTCTCAAAAACAAGTTTTCGAAAAGTGTTATTGGAGTCACTTTTTTGTATTTTGAAATTAGAAAAATTCGTTGTATTTGCATTTGTGAACAGATTTTAAAAACTAAAAATTATGAACATGCATTTGGTAGAATTTTTGAAAATAATGATAATGAAAGTACATTTGGACTTATTTTGCATTTGATGCACATATGATATTTTGATGCTAGGGAATTGGGACAGGTGATGATGCATAGATGGACTACCATTTGGTCACCACTTTTGCAAGTTTTTTCTTACTTTCTTCTTCTTCTTCTTCAAATTTTTTTTTTTTTTTTTTAAAACTTGCTGCAAATTTATGATAGGAAGGAAATTGGGTTGAAACTTGCAAATTCAACTACATGACTTAATTGAATTGGGACAGGTGACGATGCATAGAAATAATACCATTTGGTCATGGTAGGAAGGAAACTGGGTTGAAACTTGCCAATTCAACTAAATGACTTAATTGAATTGGGACAGGTGGTGATGCATAGATGGACTACCATTTGGTTACCACTTTTCAATTTTTTTTTATTTTTTATTTTTTAAACTTATAAGAAAAAAGCCTTGCAAAATTTTGGTAGGAAGGAAGCTGGGTTGGATCTTGCAAATTTAACAAAATGACTTAATTGAATATCCACCAAAATCTCTGTTCAAAAACCATTTGTATTCACACAAAATACAAATTAAACAAATTTGGATGAGGGATCTTGCACTTGTTTGGGAGCTGGATGGAAAGGTTTCGGTCGGTTCTAATAAAAAAGACTTGAGACAACCAACAAGAAAATCGAAGGCAAGATCTTGGATTGATGACTCCAGCAGCCCTGCAGACCCTTGGTGCCGGGGTGGGAGGAGTTTGCTTTGCTGGCACGATTCTTGCAATGCTATATTTTAGATTCCTTGGGAGAGTTGTATATCTTTTTATACATGTAGGGATTTGCACGATTCTTGCAATGCTATATTTAAGATTCCTTGTGAGAGTTGTATATCTTTTTATACATGTAGGGATTTTTTCTGTATAGTTTGTGTACATTTCTAGTTTATCGGTTTGCAGCGTCTTTTACAACCTTCTAATGTACATAATATATTACTAATAGCAGTATAATTTCACTGAGTAATGGATTTATCTTCTTCTTCCTTTTGATTCTTACACTTCTTTTAATTCATATCTTTGGTTTTCGGCAGAGCCATCAGAATGTTTTCCGGCAATTGGTTGATTTGATTGGTATCACTTCCATAATGGAGGTTAGAAATGAAGACTTAATGTTCAGAGTTTCAGTTTGCTATCTCTTTTTCTACGATACCGCATGCAATTTGTGAATTGAACTTAATGCCAAGCCCCCCCCCCATATATATATATATATATATTTGAATTTTGATTTGCTGTTGCAATCCTATCTGCTGATGAACTCTTTACACAGGTTTTGATTCGACTTGTTGGTGCTGACGACCATATTTATCCCAATTCTCTGGATGTCATGCAGTGGTTGGCTGACAGCAATTTACTAGAAATGATTGTGGATAAACTGAGTCCATCTGTAAGTAAAAATGCTGAAACAGCAGTTTATATTCTCGATATAATTATTCTTTATAGCAAAGGGGCCTTGTTGACCTGGTGAAATCTCAAAGTTTGAATTAATTTGCATTTATTTGACTGGTATGGTTATGGCAATATCAGTCTCAATCTATTTTTTGTTGCCTTTCCATTCATTGCCTTTGTCTGTGTTATTGAATGAATAATGTTCCTGCGTTTTCTGCGTTGGATGTTCTTGTCTTTTTCATCTGCCCTAATGGAGGAAATAGTGCATATATTTTAGAGCTTTTGTAATATATTCCCTTTGGTATGAGTATGGGCTGGGAACTGTTCTTGTATAACTTGTCAGTGATCAAGGAATGCTTGTGGCAGATTGTATTACTTTGAGCTGGTTAGATATAGAGTAGGATTTGGTTTTTTCCAGAAACTTAAATGATTGGGAGATAACAAGGTATGCTGACCTGTTGGAGATGCTAAAAACGAGGAGGCTTGTGGAAGATGATGATAAGGTCAGTGGTAGATATCAAGTCAAGCTTGAGGTTGAAGTCCTACTACTGAATCCTTTTTGGGAGTAGAGATTCTTGCTTCCCTATAAAAGGATTTGGATTGAAGGTATGACCCCAAAGTGGCTTTTGCATATGTGTGATTCGTGGTAGAATACTAATTGGCAACCTCTGGAAGAGAGGTTTTGTGATGGTTCATAGATGCCAGCCAATGCAAGAACCAGGAGTCGATTGATCATATTTTCATCTATTGCAGGTGTGCTAAGGAACTATTGGACATTGGGACCTATTGCTCTCCAGGTTCGAAGTTCAATTGGTTTTTCTCAAAGGATGCAAAGGATCTACTTTTTCTCTTGGTGAGGTGCACAGTTGAGGAAGAATCAGAGGAAGATCTAGATAATGACTATTTACCGTCTCTTATGGTTGGTTTGGAGAGAGAAACGGAAGACTTTTTCAAGAAATGGAAATGTCTTTATGTAGAGTTAGGAGGGTGTTTTTTCCACAATTGTATAGCTGGGTCAAAGGGGTGTAGAGCTGGTTATGGTCTTTTGTAAGCTTTGTAGAGGGTTCATTCTGTCGATACGAGGGGTGGTTTTGTACATGGCATTCTATTGATGCATGTTCTTGTTTCGCTTTTTCATTAATATAACTATATATTTATATATAAAAAAAACTGTGCGATGCAATTATCCGATGCGGATATTGGAATTCGAAAAACCATTCATGTTGATTTTTTTATGTATTCACTTGATTCATTTTGTGGTTTTCCATCATCCTGTATCCACAAATATGTTTCTGTTATTGTAGCCATCTTGTGGCATGAAGATGTAGTTACAAATATTGTCACCCCCTTACTGTTTGCTTGTGTGGAAGTGTTTGAATGGCTGCTTGATACAGTTTTTGTGTGTGAACAGTATTTCCCAGGTCACTAGGTTTTGCTTGTTTTGCAACAATTCATATGATTACTTTCTTGAAATGGAACAGAGTCGTCCCGAAGTTCATGCTAATGCAGCGGAGACTTTATGTGCTATAACTCGTAATTCATCGTCGGCTCTTGCTGCTAAACTTTCTAGTCCAAGGTTTGTAGGGTTTGGTTCTTTATCTCCTTAAATCTGGTTGTTCTTTTTGTTCTCTTCTTCTTTTGTTTGTTTTTATTGAATATAGACCCAAATGGTTTCGTTATTTTTGTTTGTATGCAGTTTTGTTGGAAGGATATTTGGGCATGCACTGGAAGACTCAAATTCAAAATCAGGCCTTGTCCACTCCTTAACCGTGTGTATTTCTTTGTTGGATCCGAAAAGATCGATGCCCTCCCCATTTATTCATTCCTTCCGAAGTCCACACATGTACGAGTCACCAACACCTCCAAATCCTGAGACTGTTGGTGCAATGCTGCCCAAGCTTGGTATGTAAATAATTTGTGTTTGTCTACAGACATTGGAGAATTAGAATGGTGACAGATTGTGCACAAATTAGATATGATACTTGTCATAATATGTAGATTGATTCCCCCACCCTTGTTGAAATTGATTGGTCTGAGTTCCTTTGCTTTGCTTTGTTCCATGTGTATTATGAGTTGCTCTATTGTGATGAACCATCAGCATTATGTTGATGTGAATCAGCGGTGGAAGCTGTGGAACGTTTTATCTGAACTTCTGTATTCACTTTCTAGTTGCTCTGTATAGAAACATGGGATTCCTTTGCTCACCTGGGGACATTGGTGTTAAGCGGCGAAGAGAGTTAGAATTTTGGTTTATTAAGATTAAAAATAAGTAATACAAAATTGTGTATGTAATTTCAACTAAAGTGAGCATGAATTTTGTTATTCAATATATAAATAAATTTCATGAAATAATAATAAAAAAAATTACTCGCTTTATTTGGCCTCGCATTATGGGAGCCTTATACGTTAGGTTGCCCTTTTACTAGCTTTATTTATCAATTCTAAAAGAAGAAAAAAAAAAAGAGAGAAAAAAAAAAGGAAAGAGTTGCATACTTGTTTACTAACAATGAGATTTTATAGAAATAGTTGCATACTTGTTTCAATAAATAAACATTTTGTCAAGCTCACTTCTCCAATCTACCCCCTCCCATGTGCATGCACACAATCTACTACATCATCTTCAAATTCCAAATCTGGAGGAGCTTTCTAAACTAAGTTACTTTAAACTTTGCATCGAAAAAGTATCCAGTTATGCACATCTAAATGCTGCTTCTGGTTTTTGACCTCTTGTACATTAATAATATAATGTCTGATGATGCTATGTAGATGTGGAGATGGGATGGCCTGCTATATTAAATGGAAATTTATTTATTTTACTACTTAGTTTTTGCATCAGTTATTGATAAAATTGAACCTCAAATCTTGCTTCCCTCAAATGCATGCATACCAAGTGTATTATGCATGATTTGGTAGTTTGGCTTTTTGTAGGAATAATTTTATTTGTTGCTTTATCTCAGCAGTGGTCATAAGCATTTGAGTCTGACATGCAGGTGATTTGTTGATGCTATTGAATGTTTCATCCGATGATAAGATTCTGCCCACAACATATGGCGAGCTAAGGCCGCCTCTTGGGAAGCATCGTCTTAAGGTTGGTTTCTCTTCCAATGATGCCAGTTTTTATATCTTTTCCAGTTTCTATATGATCATGTTTTCTCTGAAACTAAGCATATTGAAATCTGAGTATATATATGGACAACCACCCATTTTGTACGGTCAATAAAAGTAAATTTGGCAGAATTTTCTGTTGAATTGCTAAATTTTATTGGCAAAGTTTAATAATTCATCAGGAGTCTTCGGATATGGGTGTGGCCTTGCATGATAATGAGTGCCACTTCTATTTGTTTGTGCTTCTGGCTATCATTTGATCATTTTTCACTCTTCATTTCTTATTCTAATGTTTGATATTACCTGATTTTAGATTGTGGAGTTCATTGCTGTGCTACTGAAAACTGGCAACGAAATTGCTGAGATGGAATTGATTAGTTCAGGGACCATTCAGAGAATCCTTGATCTCTTCTTTGAGTAGGTTCTCTCTTCAATTGGTGATTCATGAATGGCATTAAGCCAGTTAATCGAAAAAAGGGGCTTCACCTTTTCCTGTGTGAAATTGCATGTCATTTTCCCTAATATTTGCTGAATTTGCATATTGTGCTTGGTATTATTTTGATTGATGCAGGTACCCATTCAATAATTTATTGCATCATCATGTTGAGAGTATTATACTTTCGTGTTTGGAGAGCAAGAATAATACCATTGTTGATCATCTTCTCAAAGAGTGCAATTTGATTGGAAAAATTCTTCGAACAGATAAACATCCCATTCTTACTGGTGACCTAACCCAGGTAGGTAGAAGCATTTTTCATTTATTCTAGTGGGGAATGTCCATTCTTTGGTGGTGTTTTCTTGAAGAACTGTATGAGCTGTATGATTCTAGTGCAATTGTGGTCCTTGTAAATCAATGATTCTTGATTTCTGGTTGAGATTAGAAATATTTTGAGACAGAGTACACTAAAGTATGTATTCAGTTTCAATTGTCTAATTCTGCTGTGAGATGGAGAAATTTCCTATGAACTTTCTGTTTCTGCGATAGCATATCTTAGTATCAGGTGTTCTGTAATTTTGCCTGCTGCTGATAGCTGTGTTTAGTGTCATGTTCATAAAGGTTCCTCCTTGTGATTGCATATGTGATATCGTGAATATTTAAATTATGTAGCCAACTTTACCTGCTGCTGGGAAGTCAACACCACGGGCAGGAAACCTTGGGCACATTGCACGGATTTCTAATAAGCTTGTTCATCTGGGAAACAACAACAACCATATTCTAGCATTTCTTCAGGTGGGTGTTGGCTGGGCATATTACGTTTTATATATCATTATTTGGTTTTGGCTTGCAATAAGAGATCCTAAGGTAATGTTTATGTGTAATTTGTTTCGAGTTTTGACCTTTGAGAAGAGCTGCAAGGCTTTATTTGGTTTGCATTTCTCTAACTGTTTAAAACAAAAAAAATAGTTTTACCATTCAATAATTGTGTCTTCTTGAGATATTATGATGGACAATCATTTTTGTTAACAAATTTGGGAAACCAATTTTAGCAGATTCTTAGTCCATATTTAATCCGTACGTCAACAGTTACTTTGGTTGATACTGCAAACCATCAGATTGTTATGCATACCACACATGTACCCTCATCTAGCACACATATATATGTTATATACATAATATAGAGATTGCATAGTATATTACGAAAGAAATGGATTTTCTCTCAAATGTCTGGACATACAGTAGCCATCAATGCACTAACAATTCTTGTTTCTTGAAAAGCACAAGTGCTAAAAAAATTGCTCAAAGCAAGTTATGAGAAGGTTGAGAAAAGAAAAGGAGAAGCAATATGTGGTAGGAAATATATACATAGACAGTTTCTATGAAGTGTAATACTCTGCAAATGGAAGTTTAACTCCTAAGCATTTTGTGAGCATTGAGTTATCACTCAAACATAAAAGAAAAAAATGTTATATATATTATATATAGAAGAAAAATGAAAACAGGATGTCCCTTTGTTTACTCAAAATATGCATAGATGAATCTGGGCCTACTTTGGATATTTCAAAAGTGCACACTGGATGGATTGCCTCAGTTCATCTTTTCACACAAGAGGTGAGTGTACAGGTTTCATCTTGATGACGGGGATATTCCTTATTGAAATATCATGCAACCATGCAAGTGTCTATGTTGTTTGATCTATTAGAACGGGCAATATCTCTTTACTTAAAATAGTGTCACTTGTGTTTTTCAGGAAAATGGCGAATGGAACGATTGGCAACTTACTGTTTTGCAGGAGCGTAATATGGTGGAAAATGTCTATAGATGGTCTTGTGGGTATGCTTCTTGCCTATATGATTGCACTTTAATGCAGTGTGATTAGTTGGTCAGTACACTCACAGTAAAAATCAATGCTTGTTGCTCTCTTGAACCTAGCCCAAAACAACAATAATAATAATAATAATAAAATAATAATTGTTGCTCGCTTGAAACTCAAAACCAAATTGACTGTTACTTTTTGCGTTGAGGGTTTATTCCACTTTTTCATAAGAACACATGAGGAAGGGAAATGTGGCAAGGTTCACGGGGCGCGTACGTACACGCGTAAGTGCATGTATACGTATACACATGCGCGCAGGGCATACAAATTCTTATAGTTCACATTGCTAAACTGTAAGCATCAAATAGCTACATAACCAAAAAGGCAATAGTTTCATCTGCATCTGTTCCTTCCCTACCCTCGAGATTTATTGAGTTGTTTCACTTGCTGATAATTACTTTTCTTCTTTTCTCTTTGATATGTGCAGGCGTCCAACTGCATTGCAGGAGAGGACAAGGGATAGTGATGAGGACGATCTTCATGACAGAGATTATGATGTAGCATCGTTAGCAAATAATCTTAGCCAAGCATTTAATTACAACATATATGATAATGAGGATGCTGAAGTGGTATTAGTGGGTTCACTTAATATATTTTTGTTACAATGGTTGTTAATTTGTGTGTCAGGCTCTTTAAATGCAATAAATTTGTCATTTCCATTGATTACAGGGTAATGGGGCTCTTGATCGAGATGACGAGGTAATATTTTCAAATTGATCTATTTGTTTTTTCACTTGTTTAACTGAGGATATTCTTCCCTCTACTTAATGAAAAATAACCGGAGTATCAAATTGGAGACAGCTTGTTTGCATAAGAATTATTTCATCCATCTTTCAATTATATGCAGGATGTCTACTTTGATGATGAATCTGCTGAAGTAGTGATATCATCCCTCAGGCTAGGTGATGATCAGGGGAGGTAGAGTTTTCTAAACTTTTTTTGCACAGACTTTTACATCCAGAATGAAGCCTTAATTGGCTGATGAGTTGCTTGCATATGACTGGGTCCTAGGTAGCAATTTTCCTCGTCAGAAATCTTAGCTGTCGTAGAAGATTGTACCTTGCCGAAAATGCAGAAGCTTTGCTGTCATGGTTTCTCTTCTGATTTCCTTGCACACCCTTCCTATGTCTCCATTCCCTTGGATGAGATTTTGCTAGCTTGCGAAAACTAGTGTTTTTCTGGATTATTTGAAGCTAGTAAGCAAACAGCGAATCCATGGGTTTGAAACATCTGTTTATTTGTTTCTGATATACTGCATACCTAGGAAAACTATGGCAAGGGAAACCTGAAAGTATGAAATATCAATCCTATGAACCGGTAGGCAAGGCCGAAATGGTTGTTCAGGTCCATGGGCCCTATGCTGTTTTTTAAGTGTTTTTTGATAAGCAATTGTTTTGGGTACCCATGGGTTGACAATTTGAAGCTGAACATTTTGACTCAACAAAGCCTTTGTCCAAGCTGGTTGGGGTCAGCTGCTGAATTTTTAACTGCAAAGCAGTTTTTAATACTGGCCCGTTGTGCCTGGAAATTGTTGCAACCTGTTGAATCAGGAAATAAATGGCTTTGTAGCTGTGGATTCAGCATTTCGTAGTCACACTTCTAGGAGACTAGTACTATCATATTGGTATTGTAAGAGAACTTGGAGTTGGGCCCTATGATGTTTTGGCTAATTTTTGTGTGTGTTTTTGGAGATGACAATTTCTTATGTTTGCTGCAGTTTGTTCACAAATTCCAATTGGTTTGCTTTCCAAGACAACAGAATTAATGATGCTCCTATGAGCACTTCCCCGACTGAAGTGATGGATGAGATCAACTTGAATGGAACATCAAGTAATGGTAACAGCAGTAGTGATGATGAGGTGGTAGTTGGGGAAGATGAGGAGTTGGTTGAAAGCAAAATTTCTTCTTCCAATGGCACATTGAGTGGCAACGCAATCATGAACGGATTTGCTGTAAACAGTTCTGTAATTGGTGGAAACACCCTCCTGGATAATGAGAGGGCAAGTGCTTCTGGAGATATGGGTTTCTTCCAATTTGAGACATCAGAAAATGAGGACCCATTTGGAGACAGGCCTTTACCTGAATGGGTGGGATGGGGGGAGTCGCCAGATTTCCCGGTTGGTGGATCAAGTGTGAATCCATTTGAAGATCCTGCCGATTCTAGTGTTAATCTGGGCAATCCAGCCAAAGCAGAGGCACGGGATGCTAGTTTTCCTTCAAGCGAAAAATCAATTCCAAATGGTACCTCAACTGCTACTGCCATGGACACAAGCGATGGATCATCATCGTCGTCATCAGGGGAAACTGATTCTCCGAATCAGAGAGGTGCAGCAGAAGCAGTGCCCTCTTTGTTCGAAGAGGATGTTGAATTTGTTGGGGTGGAAATAGAGGGGACTGAAAAGGCAATGGAACAGGCTCTGAAGGAGGGAATTGTTGGGGAAGCAGGCCCTTTGAAGAGGAACATCATCCCCAAGATGACAGAGAAGGAGAATAATGCTGGTGATGAGGGTGGATCTGGGATAAAAGAGTTCAATGATGCCAACTATTGGAGGGTTGATCAAGAGGTTGCAGTTCTGGAGTGATTAGTTATGGTGGGGTTGAGAATATTATTTTAACATATAACCGACTCTCTGAAAAGTTGGGATGTTACAACAGCAGAGGATCCCTTTTTCTCATCAGTTGGCAATGGATTGATTATTATATATAATGCAGCAGAGACTCTTTATGTACAGTATATTTTTGTTTCCAGTTGAGAATTGGATGGTAGGGGTTATCTGATGTTTATTAGTGTTCATTTATTGTTAGTACACTTAAATTGTTGTTTATTATTCAAGGTTTTGTTTCTTTTCTGTTACTTAAATGGGTTTTTCATTTATGCTTTCCATTGTTCATTCTAGCTTAGTCGAACTTCTTCTTAAGATAACTGTTTCTTATATGTGTGTGAAATTTTATTATTTCTACATAGTCTAACATGTAAATTATGGTTGATGGCAGAAGAATTAATAAGAAAAAAAATGTAAAAATAGCTCAACATAAAGTAATATTTAAGAAATGGGAAAAATAAAAAATAAATAAAGAAGAATAAAAAAAAAAATGCAAAGTTAGTTAATGTAAAATGAAAAAAATGTCAATCTCTGTTGTAATTGAAGAGTATTTTTAGCAGCAAAGTTTTGTTAAAGTAAAATTTCGAATAAGACGGATGGAATTCACCACACAAAGTTGTCAATTGTCAATTTAATTGATAAAATTTATTGAATATGCAAAAAAAAAAAAAGAATTTTATTTATGAATATTTATACATATAAAACGCATTATTGTTATTTATTGATTAGGTTTAGATGTTAATTTTTCTAGTAAACACAATTTATAATATTTACTATAATTTTTTTTAGATCTAAATTCAATTTGTCCCCACCAAAAATTCTGACCTCGTCACGTATTTTGTTCTTATATATAATTATTTGTATTTCAAAAAATAACGGTAGGTGTTATTAGTTTAATAACTAATTATAAAAATATTTTAAATAACCTTTTTATTTATGGAAAAGGAAAAGAACTAAAAGTCAAGTTGAACGCTTGAGAAGAAACAAATAATATATGTATACATAAAAATTAGCATAGAATCAAGGTCACGGCTACCCGCTCCACCAACTATCAAAATTAATGTATACATATTTTGTAGCTGAGCAATTTTAAATATGGGTATTTGATCCCACATAGCAAAAGTCCACCATACCTACTTTTAATTCCATTATCATTTTTGACCACCTAGTCAAACACGATAAAAGTTAGTTCATCTATGTGGCCTGCTGTTTCTGCAGTTCAAAGTCAAGCACAAAAATTTCCAATCAAAGGTAATGGTAAAGGTCTCGAAAAACATAAATTATCAGGCAAACACAATTAGTATCTAAACCATGAAAATGATGGGTCCTAATGTTTTTAGACACATTCATAAATCAAAGAAAGAGTTCAAGTACATCTTTGTCCCTTCCTACTTAAAAGAAATTACTGTAAATGATGGAGTTCTGTATCTAGTTTCTCCTAACTTCCTAAAGCAAAGCAACGACAAACTTTTCCAACAATTACTGTTGATTTCCCCACACCTACTGCCAAATGCAAGAGTCCGTCACGCAAATATGCTCAAGGGACCATTCTGGTTTGAAGAATCCATTCCATTCTCAGCATTTCCCAGCCCTGTAACACTTTTCCTGCTAAAATGAAAAGAAAAAAAAAAAATTTAAAAAATCAATTTCAATTTCTTTGAACTGTTCTAATGGGATCGATGCATAAAGAACAAGTAATATTGCAGTGTTTTAACTTCTAGATTTGAACTTGCCCACGAAAGAAACAAAAAAAGATTTTAAATTTCGATCAATGTACTTAGACATATGAAACCAAATTTCTAAATTCAATTATTAACAAGTTGAAATGCCATCAACTGGTTCCTACAACTTCACCATTGGTGGAGAGCATTGGAAATTAAGATAGATACGTATACTTTACAGGCAAAAAAATTTATTTACCTTCCAATTCCGTGGCTGCCAGAATCCAGTTGAATTGTCAATCTTTTTGCTGTTTTCATGAAATCACTACAAATGAGAAAAAAGACCAATAAATTATAGAACCAGGAATTTATAGGCTTTCATTATGCAAATTTTACTTGATCAAATTATAGCTGAAAGTAATCGTGGTTCTTGATAATAATACCTAAATGGTTCATTGCCAGTTAGTTTAACAGCACCAGCTGCATCTTGGTAGAGCACACGGCATGGTGTCTCTGATCTTTCTATTCTGAACATGTTTGCCAGCCTTTTGTATAGCTCTTCATAAGACCCAATAATTGAGAGGTCAATAGTCCGGCCCACATTGTTTGATTCCATGAAAACTTCACAATGACCAGTATCAAGGCCAAGTTTCGTCAAGTGAAATCCTTGATCCTGCAGAAAACGAGTTGTGGATAGGTTCTCTGGAAGGCTTAGCTGATCAAATACAGATACTTTTGTCTTTTTTGGAATCTCATTTGATGAACTTTTCCCAGTTAGAACCTGTGACTCTGCTTCGGCGGAACAGTTGATCTGCTGTTCAGTCAGTATAGGTTGGCCAAAGAGTAGAAACTGGGGTGCCTTCACAGTATCATTCTTCTCCCAGCTAGTGTTGGAATTCTCTGTTGTCAGCAAGCAAGATATGATTTCATTGCTATTTCTGTGACTTGAATTGAAGCCGTCAGAGCTTTTAGCTTGCGGATCAAACCACTGCAAGCTGGATGGGAAGAGATCCAGCTGCGGTTTGTTATTAAGATGGAGATCTGATAAATGTATTCCAAATTGAGCATGCCTGGCTCCCTGTATGCCTGCAGCACTGCTGTCAGATAGACAACTGCTGGGACCAAGGGGGTTGCCTGAAAATGACGGCGTTGAAAATTGGCGGTCAAGGGTAAAGTCTGTGTGTTGCAGGAGCCGCAACTTCTTTCTTGGTGGTGAAAAAGGTGATGATATATGAATGGCTGGCAAGCTTGATACCAACTCAACCAGCCACGGGCTGACACATTTCACATTTTGCAGCAAATCCGGTTCATCCCATGTCACCTGTAATTTAATATATACAAATGTTGAAGATAAAAGATACAGTTAACTTAGTATTTAAATTTTGATTCTTATCATATAAGGAAATATATTATTGTTGTGATATAACTGGATTAATTTTATTTGATATTTTCTCACCATTAAAGTTAATGGTACCTTGTATTTGGTGAGATAAAAATAATAGAATCTCCCTCCTCCTGTGGAGTAGGTCTCATAGACGAATCACGTAAATATCCTGTGTATTGTTTTCTCACTTAATTTATATGATCATTTTAGTTTGTATCAACAAACAAATGTAAGAAGAAGAACTTTGATAAGGTGGCATGCACAGGTCTGGTTTCTAGATACATTCAATTACTGTTGCAAAGAACTTACCTGCCAAATCAATGGCCCCATTGCTAAGACGGGTAATAGTGCAGGATGTGTGGACAACTCAAGGGGTGCTTCGTTCACCAAAAAACTGCAGCTACCAACCTTCTCTAATTAAATTCCGTCATGTATCACTTTTATACCAACTTTTCTTTTTTTTCTTTTTTTTTTTTTTTGGGCAAACCAAGCACCCCCACCTTAGTCTCAAACTAGTTGAAGTCCGCTATATAAATTCTTCTCCTCCAATCATTTCTGTGATGGGTTATGTTTCCCTCGAGGTTATATGAAATTAGATCTTTCCTCACAAATTTAGTTCACGTAATCTTAAATCTATCTTTTGTCTTCTTAACCCCTTCTACTCGAACTGATTCACTCTTCCCTACTAGTGCATTCATAGGTCTATATCGGATAAAATCAAACCATCTTAAATAACTTTTTCTCAACTTCTATTCAAATCGACACCACCTCAACTTTCATTTTTTATCATATCTCTTCTTGCGTTACCACGCATCTATCTCTGTATTCTCATTTTCGCTATCTTTACTTTTTTATTAGTGTTGCTATTTAACAGCCCAATACTCTGTACCATAAAGGGT
>QLOD02000009.1:22312032-22322516 GCA_003260245.2 Sideroxylon spinosum
GAGAGAGAGAGAGAGAGAGAGCCTCTTCGCTGGAAATCGGTAACAACGTCTGGTGTTATTGATGGCAAAAACTGAAAATCGAGCATCATCCAGGTGACGAAAGTGCCCTCCTTCCCATTTTAATTAAGAGACCTCACAACAAATCCAAACTCGTAATAAAATTAATTAAAGTTGCGTTTCCACTTATGAACTTTGTATTTAAAAAAAAATGAAGATAGATACATTTAGTACAAAGATGGATGAATTTAAGCTGATTTTAATTTTAAATTAAATGAGTTAATTTACAAAATTAACTATTATAAATTAATTTAAAATACGCATATTATCTATATAGATTGCAATTCAAACTTTATGCATAAATAATTCAAATTATTTCTTAATGAGGAAAAATAACTATTATCGATTATAATAATCACTCTATGTATTTCTTTGTATCGACCACCTTACTTATTTGTAGATTTTAATTTTATTTATATTAATTTGAAATACATGTGTTATCCAAATAGATTGCAATTTAAACTTTATGCATAAATAATTCAGGTTATTTTTTATTAGGGAAATTCATTTAATTAATTAGATAGCCTAATAATAAAAATTGAATTAAGGGGGAAAAAAAGCGTTTTTAATTACTAGTCCTTCATTCTGTGTAATTTTTAAATTTAATGTTCTGAACTTTGTTTTATTATTGTTTTTATAAATAAAATTTTTATTATTATCATTTATGGATAATATTTCTTATCTGTGTATATATATATATATATATATATTTTTAATAGAAATTCATTTACATAATAAAAATTATATTTCAATTATTAAAATCTATGGATGATCTTTTTTCAAAAAAAAGTTTTCCTAATTTGTTATTTATACTTTCCCCTTTAAATCATAAAATATTATACTTATTAAATTTAAAAGATAATTACATCCCTTGAGTTTGACCCAAAACACACATAACCCCACTTTTTAGTTTAAAACTCAACAAATAACCTATTCTTGATTTGGACTAATGTGCAAGAACTAATTTAAATATAAAAAAATTGATTTTTAAAAATATAATTGTTTTGAAATTGCTTGGCGTTATTTGAGTGGGCCCTAGGCTCGGTCCAAGAAATCGGCTATGGGTAGGGCCTGGCCCTCGACTTTTTAAAATTAAGTGTCGACCCAAATTTCAACAGAAGTTCGGTAGGTAAAGCCCACTCTGGGCCATTAAACAATCAGGCTTGAATTTGTACATCCCTAAATAATACCTTACATTTATCAATTCAAATAAAATCTTAAAAAAAAGAAAAGTATTTGTTTGGTTTATTATTTATATTAATTGGCTCTCGTAAATTTTATTAATTTTTGAATACTTTTAATGTAGAACGAATTCTGAAAATGAGTAATTGTTTCACTTTTATTCGCATTATTACCAAAAAAAAATAATAATAATAATAATAAAATAAACAAATTATAAGAGGAAAAATTAAACTAAAAGCGATAAAGCGACTAATATAATAAGTTCTGGTTTTTGTAAGGGAAATTTAAAAATAAATAATTATGACTTGAAAATTCTTATTAAAGCTAGATCTTTCTAAATTGAGGGATTAGTCAAAGTCCATGTAGTTATTTCATTAAATACTTATATTCTCACCTTTAAAAGAATTTAAATAATTTAACAGATGACAATAAAAGAGAAAATTATATGCATGCAAATCATATCTCTCAAAAAATCGATAATAATGATATATGTATATACTTAAATAACTCAACTTTTCAATTCAATTGATTAAATTCTTAGTCTCTAATTAGTTAGAGTCGGTTACATGAATCTTCGTTTTTTGTAAAATTATATAACATTAAGTGTTTTTCTCATAAATTTATTTTATGTAACTTTAAGTCTACATTTGTCCTCTTTACCCCTTCTACTTAATCAACTCATTCTTCCTACTGAAGCATCTCTAGATTTATGTTGGAAATAATTAAATCATCTAATTAAATGATCATTTGATTTATCTCTTTCAACTTCGATGTCATGAGACGGTCCTTAGAAAGTTTTAGAAAAAGCATAAGAAATTTGTAGATTTTTCAAGACATAGAGCGCATAAGATTTTGAACTAAATACATTCTCTACAATAAAAATAAACAAATTAGTAAACAGAACCTTCATAAAAATTGTTTAAAGGAGAAGATACATAAACAATATATGAGCTTGGTGTAATAGTATCGTCCTTTGTAACGATCAAAGTTAGTAAGTTCATGAGTCCATGTAGTTATTGTATAGAAGATTTTGCAACTGTCACGGCCTCTGTTTCTTCAGGTGGAACTTCAGGTTAAGAAGTTGATTAGAAAGCTATCAAAATATCAATAACTTTGGTTTCATGCTTAGGAGTATAATAAGTTAATTTGTAATCTTTAACGCCAGCTTTAGATCTAAGACTTGCTTTACTCTTTGGTGACACAAATCCCTCCTTATAACTTATGAATTGAGAATTCTTATGACAAAAAGGTTTACTAGACATGAATTAAACGTTAATAGAACTTTTTACAATAATCTTTCGCAAAATTCTTAATTAAATTCTTAACTAATACTAATATTATCAACCGATTAGGGTGCTTATTATTAGACTATGGTGTTTGATCTCTTTCATATATGTGGCGCAAACTCAATTCTTTTTTTTTTTTTTAAAACCCATTTTTTAATCGAAATAGCTACATTGAAAAAGAAAAAAAAAAAACACATATACACACAAACAGTAACAAGTGACTCATCTGAATCTTTTAGCCCAAGTACTTTTTAGAGCGCATCTGCTTTACGCATCAACCGTAGGTTATTTCAATATGCTTCAGTATTTCCAAAAATCGACTATTACATGACACAAATTTCCAATGCCATGATGCAGTATATTGTAAAGTAGGATACATAATACAGCACAATTACAGCTTTTACTCAACAAACACAAGAAGAGTCTAATAGAAGTCACAAACACAATAGAAAATCAACATGTCTGGGACTCAAATGAAAAGGTTAATTCCTCAAGTTAAAGGGTTGTTTCTTGTCTACAACGTTCGGAAATATTTGATGTAACCTCTCAAAATATATGTATAGTTAAAAAATTCTCCTATTGTACCGAATGATAAAGCACAATCTATATACACAAGTCATGTCATATATTTGATGAACTGTTTGCTTGTTGGTTCATTCTTCATCCACTGAAAAATCAGGCTCTGCTGGCTTCTGCAACGAGCAGACTACACTAGAATCCAACCCAGAATCATTGTGAACACCCCTCCTAGTGTACACAGTCAAGCCTAAACCGGGCTGAGAAATGTCTCCATCCAATGGTTCAGATTCAGAAACCATTGGACACTCCTTTGCCCTGAGCTCGGTGGCGAGCTTCCTCTTCTTATATCGACGCCATGCTACTTGTATAAAACATGCAGCCCATGTCCGCCACTGGTGCGAGTAGAATCTGAACTTGTGCCTGAGTTGTTTGGTTTGGAGTCTTCTGAACTGCAAAGCCACAAACTTCAAGTCATCTGCTCCAAGAGCAAATGCCTCAACTTCTGAAAGGGCTTTCACGGTGCGCGTGGATGAGGGGAAGATGACGCTTGGATGTGGGTCAAGCACCCACGTCAGCAGTTCCTCCCCACAGAAGTCACCGGGGCCAATGCGGCAGGTGTTGAAGAACCCGGTACGGCCGCCGTTTGTGGTGTAGGAATCGAGGTTGCCCCGGATTATGAAGAGCATCTCGTTGACAGGGTCGCCCTCGCGTACTAGGGATGTGCCTTGGGTGCACAAGGAAGGCTTAAGCCTCTCGCATATGGCATCTAGCATCCGTTCATCCATTTGATCAAACAATGGAACCTGTTTAATTATTTCATTTAAAAGGATAAATAAGATGAGAAATATATTGCCAAAGCTATCCTGTATTAACCGACTGTCATGATGTTATCCATCCCGTCCCTCAAATCAATTTTATTCCCCCCCCTTTTTTTTGTGTGTGCACGCGAGTGTTTAATCTGCCCACGAACATAGATAAAATACCAAACTAGGCAACATTTGCGCTGTTCTAGTTTTTTAGATATATATTTGTGCATGTTTAATCTTTAGTTTTCTACAAAAATTTCACTAACTAAATAATTTAAGTAAATTAAAATTGGATCATGAATGTAAACGAGAAGGTAACTTACGACTTACCCGACGAACAAGATCAAAGCAGAGATGGCGCTTGATGTCTCTCCGGAGATCCATTGGCAGACCTTTGAGTAGAGCTTCTTCATCAACTCCGCGAGTAGTGACCCATTCGTATTGATCATATTTTCTTATGGACTGCCTTAATTCTTGTGGTAGCTGCCTATGACGCATCCATTGTTCTGTGTCTGTTCTCTTGATCCTCCATTCTTCTAACCGAACTGTTGTGGATTGGAGATATTTCTACCAGAGAAACGGTATTGAGATGGATTAAATAATGGCAAAATAAAGCATTGAAGGAATTCTTGGAAACAACATCTCGGGGCCTTGAAATTATTGTAAGTTAAAGATCAAAAGTAGTCAAGAATGCTGTTATGCTTGGTGGTCAATATCTCCAAGCATTGACATGACTCTAAACAAGACGCAGACCTCGTAATTTGGGTCATCAACCTTAGGACTGATCCTCAAGACAATGTCCTTGAACCTTGTCTTCTCAACAACTAATTAGATGCTTGAAAATTTGCTGTTCTGGGTTTTAGAATATTGTATGTGAAGATGAACTGAACTCTTTGATTTGGCATTAGTACTTACAGGTGTTCAATTGCAGAACTTACTTGCATATTCCCTATGAGCAAGGCAAAGAGAACCAATCCCAGAGTTGCAACTAAGATGGCATAACATATTTCTCCAACAGACAAGCTTGTGGAAAGATTTTGTCCTAGAGAGCTGAAAATATTGGAATAATAATAATTATGATGACAATAACAATAACAACAACAACAACAACAAATGGAAATGAAGGTAATATTGGAGCATGCTCCGGTTCATTGATGAGTATTTGAATACCAGAACAAAGATTCAACTTTGTGAGAGGAAATGAGCTTTTGGTATTTCAATTTGGTCCTTCCCCTTCCCAGAAACTGAACAGAATAGTATTACATTTGTGGTATTAGACAGGTGTGCTCCTCCATTTTCATCACCAGTTAATAATTTAAGATGGAACCGAAATGGAGGTTGCCGAAAATTGGAGAAGAATCTTCTTTTTCAAAACTATAAGTGAAGATCAATTTTTACGTCATATAATAGACAAGTTACTTGCTATATACCCAGGGGAAGCAAACAGAGTTTAAGAACCATCTTACCTTAAATTCCTCAGGCCCCACCAAAGACAGTAGAAGTACTTGTGGAAGAACTTTGAGGCCGTTACACCATACATCAATGCATCACCATAGATACCAAATGGATAGGAGCTTCTATTTGGATCACATAGAGTTGTGATATTGCTTGAATGGAACCACACCTTTCTATCAGGGTCCTCAACCATGTGGCAGTCAAAGAAGTGAGGCTGACAAGATTGCTTCTCAAGAGTGCAGACATTTATCCAGCATGCTTCTTCCCTCTCAACTGATAGAAGGTACCAGCAAGCTCCCAAAACCTATGTTGGGGAAGCAACTTAAGAGATTTTAATGGGTTGAAAAAAATATTCGTCTTAAACAATACTTAAGATCAAATTCGTCTTCAGAAATATAAAATCATTCAATTGCTAGTTGATAAGATAGAATAAAGCAGTGATTTGCCAAGGTGTGCACAGCCTGGCCCAGATACCCCTGAATCAACAAAAAGAAATAATAATAATAATAAGGGACTTTAGGAAAATTTCAAATTTCTTGAAAAACTTTTTCTTTTTCTTCTTCTTGGATAGTGGGAGCTAGCAATCCACTATTTTTCTCATCACTCTAATCAACCAAACATAAACCCATTTTTAAATCATCAAAAGCTTGACAAATTATCAATTGGAAAACCTTTTCTTTTCATTTTTTTTTTTGGCAAGCAAAAAGGCTTTTCTTTCTGGTCTTTGCTATCAATCTGTTGATACACAATTATGTCTCCTAAGTTTGATGTGCTAATCAGAGGCATGCAGCAGCCACAAACTAATAGCACAAAAATGAAAAATTAAGCTTGGCTAAATCAAATCAATCTGGCATAATATCACAAAACAAGAAGAAAAGGAAGTGAGACCTAAAGGAACCAAACAGAAAAAAAGCATGTGGTTAGGCATTTGCCCACTTCCACAAGAAAGACTGGCCCACCTCTTAATGTTACAGATCAATCTGTATGTGAAAACAATCTAACATTTTTAATAAAGCATACAAAAAGGGAAGCAAGATCTAATGTAACCAAACAGCAAATTTTCATGTGGTTTTTTGGTGTTAATGTAACAAATCAATACGAATGGGTTCAAAGTTTGTTTCTACTTACATGACTGGCCAACATATAGAGCACTAAGTTATAAGCAGCCCCTGCCCATGCTGTTTCCGTCACAACACCTGTAGCTTTAACAATTTGCGACGAGAGTGGCCATATGAGGCAAAGTCTTGGCAGGTACTGAAAAATGAGAATGAATCGAAGCACAATTTTGGTGTTCACCACTGTTGAACCCGTTAGATTTGGGATAATGGCCCAAATCAGTAGCTGAAATGTGAACAACAAATAAAGGCCTTAAAAGATGACATTGTTGTATAATGGAATGGTTTGAATTGAAGAAAATTTGCTTGACATTACCTGAGGAAGGGGCAGTGCAGCAATGACATCTATCCAAAAGCCCTTCCTCATGTACCTTGAGGCAATCTTTGAAGAGTCTATAACAAGCTCTCCTCTGCCAAATACACGAGAAGAAGGCGCAACATAAGCCGTACAAAAACGAACATAAATTTGAACCACGTAAAACACATCAGCAATTGATCGGATAACTGTGAGGACAACTCCAAGCGTAATTCCAATATCCATGCAAAAATGATCTCGGACCTCTGGCAAGTAAAATAACAGAGGGTCCACAAACAAAGAAACTAAGCAAGCTAGTAAGAAAATCTTGTTC
This sequence comes from Sideroxylon spinosum, assembly GCA_003260245.2. NCBI lineage: Eukaryota > Viridiplantae > Streptophyta > Magnoliopsida > Ericales > Sapotaceae > Sideroxylon > Sideroxylon spinosum. The sequence goes on from QLOD02000009.1 coordinate 22,319,082, forward strand.
CATCTATGAACGGCTGGTCCTCGAGGATCCAATATCTTTCTCTTTACTTTGTCATAGTCCTCAGAGAAGACTCTGGATAGTACTCTAGTTTTCAACGATCTTCCTGCGCTGTCGATCTCCTTCTCAGCCTTCCTAGAACTAGGCTCTGATATTTGTGATCCAGCGACCTTGTAGCGGAAATTAAGCACACTGTTTTCATTGACTGTTGGCAACTTTTCTAATTCAAGATCATCTTGAAATCTGCAAAATTTTCAGTAAACATGAAACACCGAGGCAGATTGCTCTATCGAGCTGAACTGATCAAAAACATGACAGAAACAATTATTATAAGGCCTGTTTGGAGTGCCGAAGAACTCCGAAAAGTTATAAAAAACTCTATAATTCTCTATCAAATTTGTTCTACCTCAAACTACGTGAATCTATAGTAAATCCCTATATATTTATATATATTTACAAATACCAACAAATTTTTACAAATTCGAATAAAGTTTCTATAAATTCCAGTAATATTTCTACAAATCCCAATAAAATTTATACAATTTTCAAAAAGTTCTGACAGAAAAGTCAAAAAATTTCTGTCGAAATTAAAAATACATTTGAACGGAATTATTCATCTCCAAAAAAACGTGATTTGATGGTTGAGTTCCGACGTAAAAAAGTTACCCAAACTATATTTTTTACTAACTTTTGGAGCACCAAACGTCCCCCAAATAAACATGGACTGAATTAAAGCTCAGATAGAAAACAGAAGAATAGTAAACAAACTAGAGGGACAGACCTGAAAGATCTTGAATCAGCAAAAGTCATGGAGCTTAATCAAAAATCTGTTGTGGCTTCAACAAGAGGATTTGATCTGCAGTACAATGAAAAGCAAGGGGTCGAAATCAATCACGCCATGAATCACTGGAATAAGTCCAGAGCCATAGCAGTAAATGGGACCTTCTATAACTTCTTTCAGCAGAAAACATGTGAAGAAACTAAGAGATATACAACAACTTGGGTATGGGGAATCAAATACTCTCTCCTTTTTGGAGCAAAAGTTTCGAGTCAAACATGAGACAAATTCCTTGAATTTCTTTTAGTTGCCGTGGAACGTCAGAAAGAAACAGTTTGTTATATATATAGCTTCAGAAAATTAAAAAAGTAAAATAAAAAATAAAATCTCAAAATTTTCAGTTGGAAAAGGAAGATGCCAACAGCATGAATTACTTTTCAAATACCTCAGAAATTAAAATCTAAAATTTGGTTGTTTCATTGAGAGGAAAAATAAAAAAACATTAAAACGTGTATTTGGAAATAGCACCTGATACAATATTGAAGATTCGAGTTGCACACTAAAGATAAAGATGAAGAAAAAAAAAAATATGGAAATTGAGATCAACAATTAACCATCACTGCTAAGATACCCAGAAAAAGTAGGAATAAATAAATGGAATTTAGCTAACTGGGGACCAAGACAAACAACATTATGCAAATGGGTTATCTCTTTACAATTGATCACTCATAAAAAGAAAAATTATTGAAATTTCAGAGAGAGAGAGAGAGAGATTAGTAATAACGTACAAACGTTTTTCTTCTCGAATGAGCACAATAATGTCGACTGTAAACAAATGACCTCTCCTTCTGTATCTCTGTCTACTTTCTGTATAACTTTCTTTTTCCCTGGTATGCTAAATCTTCCTGATTCCTCGCCATTTCAATAGAGAATAAACTCAAAACAGCGAAAAAGTAAAAACCCAGAAAGCACAAATGAATGTGTAAGTATAATGTGTGTATGATTAGTGTATTTCCAATCAATGAAGAGGATGGGAATTTTGGAAGTTAACTGTGGGGCGTGATATACAATGCATATATGTTGTCAAAACATGGAGACTCTCTCTCTCTCCTCCCCCCCCCCTTCCTCGTTCTTGTCACCCAAGAGAATCAAAAGGTGTTTCCTAACACTGGAGAAAAGGATGAACAATAAAATGAAACACAATTATAATATAACAAAACTGCGCATCTGTGAGACTGAGACTCACACAGAGAGATAAATACAAGTTCCAGACAGGAAACAAGGTGAACTGTGGAATTTTTTTATTTTTATTTTTTTTAATTTTTTAACCTCGAGAAAAGTTGAAGAACTGAAAAAAGGAGGGAAAAAAAAAAAAAAGAGAGAGCAAGGGATTGGGAAACGTGTGAAAATAAGCAAAAAAATGTTAATTTTTTTATAATTTTTTCTTTAGAGCCAACAATTTTTTTTTTGAGTTGTCAGATTTATTTGGAGTCCCAATTTTTTCAAAAAAAATCTAAAAATTTTTAAAAATTTTCAGTTTTTTTCAATTAAATTCCATTATATGTTATTTTTATATCATTTTAATACTAATTTTTGCTTTTTATAAAAACTTCAAACACCCTTTGAGTGTTAATCTCGTCTATCTTACAATTAGATTACGGTACGTTCGACATTCAAAGAAATTTCAATATATGTTGTTTTTATATCATTTTAATATTAACTTTTGATTCTTTAAAAACTTTTTAAGAACTTCAAACACCTGTTAAGTGTTAACTTCGTCTACCTTATAGTTTAGATTTAGGGTACATTTGGCATCTAAAGAAATTTGAAAAAAAATTTAAAATTTTTTTAAAATTTATCTACTTTTTATTTCACTACACGTATTATGAATTCACATTTTCTTTCTTGTTTTTTATTACTTTAAACACACCCTTACTAACTTAACATCTAAATCCCAAATCTTTCATTTCAAATTAAATATAGTATTAGATTTAGATTAGAAGTTAACCAGTTAAAAAAAGGTTAGTTTTTTTTTTTTTTTTTCCTCCTTAAACTAAACTAAGCCTTGATTAAAAAGAGAAGGAAAAAATTTGAGAAAAAGTGAACAGAAAATGTGTTAGGTTTTTTATATAATTTCTCTTTTTTTTTTTTTAATTCAACCACCAAATAAAATAAAATAAAAAATTATTTGGTGATGTAAATGCACTTCACTTTCACATTAAAAAAAAAAAAAAACACTATTTATTGTGCAATGACTGGTGGGTGAAAAAGTTAAAAATGAATTGCAATCAGTATCAATTTATTTATTTTTTTCCTCTAATATTCCAAATATCTTCCCTTAAACCAAACGTAGTTTTAATTTATTAATTTTGCACAAGGACTTATTCATTGTCACTATTATTGTAATTGTTTTTATTTTTTGTTTTTTTAAGGGTTTTGTAAAGATCCGAGGAGTTGACTTACGTTGGATGCCCTTTAACCGAAGGCATCGTCCCCCATAATTTAACCTGCTAAAAGGCATTATATAGATCTACGTACAAGTTCAAAAAAATAAAAATAAATCAAATGCGTTTAGTTTTTAACTAGCAGTCAACCCTGTAATACATGAAAAATATTTTTGGTGTAAACAATTATTGTAAATTACCAAGTTTAATAAATAC
>QLOD02000009.1:22381559-22403734 GCA_003260245.2 Sideroxylon spinosum
TTATATTTTTTTTTATTTAAACACCTCTTTAATTTTTTGATAAATTTTAGTTTTTAATTATTATTCAAATAGGAAATATGACACATTCTCTAATGCAATTGACACGATATCGTTAAGAGTTACCCATTAGAAAAGCTAATGACGTAATTTTGATCCGTTATTGTCCCGTTATTGTCGTAGTTGAGTCTATACTTCATATCAAAATTAGGAACGCTAATTGAGTTTTTAAAATTTCAAATAACCAAATTATAAATTCATTTTATTGTTAATTTCTCACACTTTAAAATTTAATATTCACTGTGAGAAAATTAAATGAAGTAAGTTGAACCAAAAGTAGAATGTATTTATCATCTTCCTTTTAAATACCATTTTATTGAGGATTGAATGGTAAGAGAATGGTGCAGTATTCAAGGCAATAATTCATGGAAGTCCATAGATAAGGAGAAATCTATATTACAATATAGCTCATGATTTGACAACTATATAAATATCAAATCATGAGCTAATTACATATATTATATAAATTTAGGGAATAAAAATATAATATATTTATATTTCTGTGTCTTTAGACACGAGTAATTACTAGTATATATATGTTTTTTAAAATATTAGGTAATTTTCCTTAGGCATTAAATAAATTTTTTGTTTTTGATATGTTTTGGAAATGTTGGCCTAGAACAGAGAGATGTGCCCCAAATTATAGGTCAGAGTGACATTAAAGTTTCTCCAACTAATAATTTAGTGGCTGTTTCTTGTGTTTGGACATGTGGATCTAATAGCAAAGATTAGGTCTCTGGTCCTGATTATACGAACCTTCTAATGGAAAACAATGTAAGCAGATGGGGAGTCCATAGATAGTTTAGATATTAAGAATCCATAAAATCATGGTCCAAAGATAAGATTACACATACAATTTATATGATGTATTCACCTCACTCACTAATATATGTATGGGATTTTCATGTTCCCTAATTTGGCATGTGACGCTTGTTAAACTTTTGGGGCCAGAACCCTTCTTTTGCCACTCTCTCCCAACCAATAAAGTATATGGTTGGTAACATTTGCGTGACAAAAATAAATATCAACTCATTATTACTACTAACCTTGTCCAGCTTCAGAGTTCTAGTTTTGGGAGGAAGTTTCTCTTTATCCTTGTTGCGTAAATGAACGAGTATCTGCTTGAAATTCTATAAATTTATATGTTTGTAATTTTTATAAATTTATATTAAGGTTTTGTTTGGATATTTATAGTTAAACTTTCAACTATTAGTTATTACTTTTTGAATTTTTAAAAAGATTACTAAAATTATCTTCTTATATTTTAATTTTTTTTAAAATTTTTAAAAGTAAAAAAAATCAAATTAATAAAAAATTAAAAAATCATCTACTAAAAAAACTAATTTTTTTCTTCTCCAAACATTAAAAAAAAAAAAACTAAATTTTAATAATTAACTAAAAAAAATTAACTTTCTTCTTCCCAAACGGATCCTAATGTTCTTCATTCCAACTACATTATGCCTGCTGACAATTAGGGGGCTTGTTTTGGATTCTTATCAGATTTTTGAACGCCGGAATATTCGGCAAAGAGACAGAATCAAGCCACACACTACCTTATGCTGCTACAAGGGCTGCAATGCTGGTGAGGATCAACACCCTCCTCCAAGGGTACTCAGGCATCCGCTTCGAAATCCTGGAATCCATAACCAAGCTCCTCAACACCAACATCACTCCCTGCCTCCCCCTCCGCGGCACCATCACTGCCTCCGGCGATCTCGTCCCTCTGTCGTACATCGCTGGAGTCCTGACCGGCCGGCCCAACTCCAAGTGCGTCGGACCAAAAGGAGAGCCCCTCGACGCCGAACAAGCATTCCACCTCGCCGGCATCGACGGCGGCTTCTTCGAGCTGCAGCCCAAAGAGGGCCTGGCCCTCGTCAACGGCACCGCCGTGGGGTCCGGCCTGGCGTCGACCGTCCTCTTCGAAGCCAATCTACTGGCGGTTCTGTCGGAGGTTTCGTCGGCGATCTTCGCCGAAGTGATGCTGGGGAAGCCGGAGTTCACCGACCATTTGACGCACAAGCTGAAGCACCACCCGGGGCAGATCGAAGCGGCGGCGATAATGGAACATATTTTTGATGGGAGCTCTTACATGAAGGCGGCCGAGAAGTTGCAAGAAATGGACCCCCTTCAGAAGCCGAAGCAAGATCGTTACGCCCTGAGGACTTCGCCGCAGTGGCTAGGACCGTTGATCGAAGTCATCAGATCGTCAACCAAGTCGATCGAGCGGGAGATCAATTCCGTGAACGACAACCCGTTGATCGACGTGTGTAGGAACAAAGCGTTGCACGGTGGGAATTTCCAGGGTACGCCGATCGGGGTGTCCATGGACAACACTAGATTGGCTCTCGCTTCCATCGGGAAGCTCATGTTTGCGCAGTTCTCGGAGTTGGTTAACGACTTCTACAACAACGGCTTGCCTTCTAATCTCTCCGGCGGGAGGAACCCTAGCTTGGACTACGGGTTTAAGGGGGCGGAGATAGCCATGGCGGCTTATTGCTCCGAGCTCCAGTTTCTCGCTAATCCCGTTACTAATCATGTCCAGAGCGCCGAGCAGCACAACCAGGACGTGAACTCTCTCGGGCTGATCTCATCTAGGAAGACGGCGGAGGCGGTTGATATGTTGAAGCTCATGTCGGCGACCTACTTGGTGGCGCTCTGTCAGGCAATCGATCTCCGGCACTTGGAGGAGAACCTGAGGTGCGCGGTGAAGATCGCCGTGAGCCAGGCGGCGAAGAGGGTTCTCACGGCGGGGGTGAACGGGGAGCTTCATCCTTCGAGGTTCTGCGAGAAGGATTTGCTTTTGGTGGTTGATCGGGAGCACGTTTTCGCCTACGTTGATGATCCTTGCAGCGCAAGCTACCCTTTGATGCAGAAACTGAGGCAAGTCCTCGTGGATCACGCGTTGATCAACGGCGGCCGTGATGAGATGAATCCGAACACTTCGATCTTTTTAAAGATTGGGGCTTTTGAGGAGGAGCTGAAGACCCATTTGGGGAAAGAAGTGGAGAGCGCGAGGATTGGGGTTGAGAGTGGGAATCCGGCTGCGAAGAACAGGATTGAAGAGTGCAGATCTTACCCTCTGTATAGGTTTTTGAGGGAGGAGCTGGGGACTGGTTTGCTGACCGGAGAGAAGATTAGGTCGCCGGGAGAGGAATTTGACAAGGTTTTCTCGGCCATTTGTGAAGGGAAGATGATCGATCCGCTGCTGGAATGTCTCAAGGATTGGAATGGTGCTCCTCTTCCAATTTGTTAAGAAATTGTTTCAGACACTTGTGTTCTTCTTTGTTGCTGTTTAGAACTGTCTTTTGGATTGTGATGTGATTAAAGTACTTAATTGCCTCTCATGTTGATCTTTTCTTTTTTAGGGGATTTGTTTTCTTTCCTCTTGTATTGTCGTCAATTTATGTACAGCGAGGAGTCTAGTTTATCAAGCAGTAAGGGGCCTTCCGCTCAGCTCATCATCTGTCAATAATTTCTTCTCTCCGCTGTGGCGCAGAATAGGCCTTTTTGCTCAGATTTTACAATCACCAGCTGATAATAAGACGAAGAGATGATTTTACTATGATTTTGAGTTTCTGCATGTTTGCAATTGTATTCGAACGTTGAATCACCCAGATGAAGATTCAAAATGAATAGTAATACAGAGCTTCACTGGGCCCAGATACCCTGAGTATTAATAGAGAACTTTACTAAAGATTTACTCATGGACCTTAAACGCTTATAAAGAGGAGGCTCAGCATGCCTGGCTTTTTACCAAGATAAATTCGGGAATAATACTATTTTTATTTATTTATATATTTATTTACTTTGCTGTTATAATATTTAAAAAAAAAAATTGAGTAACTCTATGTTTCCAATTTTTATTTTTACTTTTTGCTTTGTTTCAAAATTGAAATAGTCCTTCAAAGTTACAAAGTATTTTGCCTTTCGTTCTAGTCAAAAGCCTGCATGCCTAGGTTCCTTGTTTTATGTATGTATGTATGTATGTATATGTAAACGAAGAAACAACTAGTAAGACTTGGGAAATATCAACCACAGGATCAAAATAATTCTTTAAACAAAAGAAAAAGAAACTGAATTTGTACACCATATATTAGAACAAATAAGCAGAGTGTTCATATACACAGAATTAGTTACTTAGGGCAACGGTTGGGACTCTCAATTGCCCCTCTAGCTAGTAAGCCACTACAAAAGCCCTTTCCAGATGGGTTAAAAATGGTACCCTCACAGTGCCCCCCAAAGCTAGACTACAAGCAAAACTTCACACACTCAGTTACCCATTTAGTCGTCGTCTGATAAGCAAACAACGGCAGTGGCTTGACCTGAGTTACACGGGTTAACCCTTCCACCACTGTCTCCAACTCCTTCACTACCCGGTGCTACGGCTACAAACTGTGATAGGTCCAATGGACTGAAATTCAAACCCAAATCAGGTAGGGGTGGCAAATTGTACGGTGAATGTGCACCGGGTTGATTATCAAGTTCTGCAAGCAACCCCATCATGGAAAGAGATGAGTTTGGAAGACTCGGTAGCCCTCTCGTGACTCCGGGCTGGGGGGCACCGTCATGATGGCTAGAATGAAATGTTGGCGGGGGTGGCAGGGGTGAAACTTGGGTAATTGAGTGAGCAAATGTTGGCGGGGGTGGCAGAGGTGGTTGTCGTGAAACTTGGGGAATCAAGGGAGCAAATGTTCGCTGAGGTGCCGGAGGAGGTTGGGGTGAAACTTGGGGAATTGAAGGAGCAAACGTTGGATGAGGTGGCGGAGGTCGTTGGGGTGGAACTTGAGAAATTGAGTGAGCATACGTTGGGGGAGGTGGTTGGGATGAAACTTGGGGAGTAGTAAGAGAAGTTGTGGCGAGATTTCTTTGCAGCTGTTGACTTGGCAACCCCCGTGGGTGAGAGGGAGCGCTAGTTGCAGACATGGATGGTGGAGAAGGTCTAAACGGCTGAAGGTGCGGAGCTGGTGCACGAATATCACCAGCCACTTGAAGATTTCCAGTCGGAGTAATGGGCATGATGTGAGGCGGCCTACTGAAATGTGCCGACGAATGATGGTTGCCGTGAAGAGGTGGTGCTGAAGTCTGCTGGCTGCCTCCAGGTCGCCCAGGTGCTGCAAAGACAAAAGTTTGAGTGCTCAGTAGCAAGAATACACAATATGATATTTGTCAGTAGAAAGGAATTTTATGCGTACCTATTATTCTAAAAAATAAAAAGAAAAGGAAACTTTTGACACAAAAACATTTGTCCAAACACTAAACAACAGGAAAAAAAAATCAAATATCTGTAACAACAACAAAATGATTTAACTGTGAACCTACTAAAAACACAACAAAAACAAACAACCAAACAATTGGACAAGTGTCAACATCCCTTGAATCCCCCAAGTTTAAAAATAGGTAATAATATAGATATATATGGGCGTGGGCATGTGTTGATGCTCAAACATGCATGCACACAAACAGATTGTTGGTGCTCATATACGGCATAGCTGAAGGTTGTTCAGTCATTAAAACAACAAATTAAAAATCAGATACAACTTTCCAATTTTTTTTCATACAGGATGCAAAGACAGATTACAATTTTACAGCGTGACAAGCAGCAGCAGTTATTATTTACAAACAGTCAATACAACAAAACACGAACAAAGAAAGTAAACAAGTTACGTCAACATAACAAGATGACACAGGAAATCCCAGTTGTCAACTCAATCAATTGAACTCTAACAACAGCTCAATGAACACAATTAAGTTGTCAACACTATCAACAAGGTTAATGCAATTCCAACAAATCCAAGACACAGAGACCGGACACAAGGATAAAATAAAGATGAATATAACAACTTGAGGGAAGGCCACAGATTAAGTATATGAACTATCAAACATTTTTAGAGAAAAATAACGTGGGCCCTTATCCAAAAGAGAATTTATCATCCATGGTAAACAAGGACTTTTCCACTCAACAAAGTGTTCACTCTGCGGTTGGACCAAAAATCAATGGTAAGGAGTTTTTTACACATCATAGTTGTAAACTTGGTTCTCTTGTATCTGACTTGTGGAAAATAAAGAGAGCCCAGGCTTCTAATTTAAATATTTAATAGTATTGGAGACGCTAATCTTGCAGAGCAATTGTCCTAAAAGCATTTTGATCTCTTCCTTTCTATCTCTTTTGTCTTTTAACAGTAAATACATAGAAATTATGTAAAATTCCTACGCAAATAGCAAGTGGATACTTAGGTCAAAAAGATGGATGTACTAATCTGGAGTGTTGAACCAGTAAGAATGGAATGGCTAAAAGTTCATCGCCAATAGACCAAGAGGGGGATGAACGAAAGGAAAAATTCTTTACAGCTATGATAAGGCTAATGAAGTTATATAGCACAGAAAATTTAATACATAAGAAACAACATTTCAATAAAATAATAGTTCAGAAAAACAAATGGCATTACAAGAAAAGATATGTTGAACACAATTGTTAGAAAGTTCCAAGTTTCACCGGGTGATGACAATGAATGGAAGCCAATTGTGCTGGCTTGGCCAAATCAAATGTATATTCCCTGACACACAAGGAGGAATAAACAGGTCCACCACCACCAATCCAAAAGGAGAACAAAAATGCCAAAATAACAGCAATCGAAGTAGTGAGAAAGGTCGGGGATACCAATAAATGGAACAACTATTTTAGAAGCAAATTGGAGAAGACTGATCCATGTAGCCTGCCATAGTGGATCGAGCCTAACTGGGTTCAGGCGTTAAACAAGTATATTACTCGAGTAACCAAAGGTATAAAGCATCTTGGATTGAGCCTAACAAGATTGAGGTGAATTTTTATTGACATAGGAGCTGGCCCCATTGCTTATTTAAAAAGAGAGGGAAAGAGATGTTTCACTGTTCCAATTTTTTCCAGACATCCACAAGGACCCAAGCCTCCCTCCAACCACATTATTCCTTTCTTTGGGGAAAAAAGAGAGGGGTGGCGGAAAAATGAGCTTAATTATCGTCTTTAATAGAATTTATCAAATTTCTAAATTCAGTATATATAATAAAAATTATTTAAAAGGTTTCTTTAAGAAAATTACATACCTTGTTGCAATCCCGATGCCTGGGCCTTAGAAGGCCTGTACTCTATGGACTTGGTCCGGAAAGCATCAGCCAATATTTTATTCATGAGAACTTTGCCGTGATTTGTATCTAGTTCCTTTTTTTCCAGCAAAAATTTTGCTTCAGCTTCCTGAAGTTTAGCATCATATTTCCTACGAATTTCTGAAATAATTTTCTCCATCTCCTTTTCGCATTCAGATTTCAAGCGGAGCTTCTGCTCAGAGGAAGACACTAGTTATTTACAAAGTAGACAGCGAATTCCACTCGAAAGAAGAGAAGAGGATTAGGAAAACAAGATACTAACCATATCTTCATGGAACTGGATTGCCTGCTCTGTTTTTTTATGCAGCCTTTCTAATTCATTTTGAAGTGGATCAACATATAAAGGCTGAGCTTGCATCCGAGATGCCACTTGGTGTGTGCTATGTGGCAGGAGTGTTCCAAATCCTCCAAGAGGAGTATCAATTGGAGGATACACTCCCAACTGTATACCAGAAACAACTTGACTTGAAAGATCTGCTGTATCCTCAACCTGTTGCGAAGCAGCCTCCACATTTTGGAGAGAGTTACACCCCTCACCGCTTGGTTGACAATCATTTCCAACAGCTAAATTCAATTCAGGCTGATTCTGGCTAATAGGCAAAGCTGCTGGACTTGAAGGATCTACTGGGTCCACATACTGTTGTGGAGCATCCACACAATGAAGACCAGTGTTCCCTTGACTTAGTCGTTGTTCTAATCCAGAGGCTGCTGCAAATGAATGAGGTCGATTGTGAGGAACAGGTGAAACAGTAGCCGGTGATGGTTGCAGTTGCTGAGCAAGCTCGGTCACCACTGCTTCTTGGTAAGTTTGATCAGTTGGTCTGACATTGATAGGAAGCAATGGTGGAACTTCAACTTGCCCCAGGCCATTCCGATTTCCAATAGCTGAATCTCCATCATGCATTACAGTAGAAGCTGAGGACTGAGAACATCCATCCTGCAGTGCCTGAAAACATAGGACATCAATGAGAATCTGGCAGCTCAATGATTTCACAAAGCATTCCATTAGCAGAAATTCTAGAGCAAAAATGGAATAGTTTACATCTGAATAAACATTTTAAAACAAAATGAAGAAAAATTAGACAGAAAAGATAAGATCCACAGCATGGGAATCTCCTTTGGATTCTCCAAAATAAACTTGAATTTCACAACAATTATCCCATAACCATACTTATACTACCACGTCCAGGAGAAACAAAAATTATACCACATTTACATAAAAACAAAACGGGAAGAATTATATACCAAATTCCTTGGTGTTGTGCCAGCTTGGAGTGGAGTAATGACTGGCTGCATCATAGGTTGATTTGCTGAAGACATCTCCACAGGAAGGGAGCCACCATTAATGGAGCTTCCAGCTGCTTCACTCTGGTTTCCTGTAAGATTTGGGACTGCTGTATCTAACTTATCTCTTTGATTATGCTCACTATCAGACTCTAGATCAGGATTTACAAAATCAGCACCACCCAACAATTCATTTGGTGCACTTTCAGGCACTACTCGTACGCTTGATGGTGCACCATCAGGAATCTGTTCAGCAGAAGAAAGAGAGTTCATAAAGACACTATTTTCAATAGCATCAGCAGTGGTTTCAAAACTTGGACATCCTGCAGATTCGCTGCAAGAAGTCCTAGACATATCAGATGGTGCTACCACATTAGCTTGCAAACCGTTAGGCCTCCGTTGTTTTACAAGGCATCCAGACAGAGAAGGAATATTTTCTGGGCTATTGTGAATGCTATGCTCACTGGTGCCCCCAAATTCAGACCCATGCAGAGGCAGCTCAGCTGGTAATTTAGCATGTTCCCAGGACCTCACCTCTTCCAACCACTGAGCTGCCTTTTGCCTCTCCTCATTCCTTTCAGCCAACTGCTTTGCCTCAAGCTCTTTAAGGCAATTAGTGCTCTGCTGCTTGTGTGCTTCAATTTTCTTTGCGAATGCAACATCCAATACCTTTAGTTTATCCGTTCTCATAGGAATATTACTGTGTATAGAGTGAACAATAGCTGACTCCAACCTGTGCTTTTTTTCCAGTTGTAGTCTCTCCTCCTCCCAAGTTCTGTGGAACCGTCGAATTTCCTCCTGTTGCTTTTGAATGAGCTTCACCATACGCTTTCGACACTTTTTCTCAATTCGATTGATATTTTTTGACAATTCGTTCTCCACTGTTTTATCTTTTGGAGATTGTTCTTGTTGTGAAATGAATTGTTCTTCATCGAATGATTGGTTCTCCAATCTCTGTTCAATCTCAACTTTTACATTTCGCCGACTGTATGCTACTGGTTGCAACTTTATTGCATCCGACAGCTCTTTCATTGTATCCTCAGCTGCTGATATGGAATTTTTTGAAGGCTCCCACTCCTTGAACATTTTCTTCAGCAGCCGCAACTTTGAATACACATTGTTTGCCTCTTCCTCTGTGCAACCAAAATCCAAGTGTTGCTTAGCTAACGCAAGTGATTCCTTCTTATCAACTTTGTATTTCAGCAATGAAGCAGCAATCCAACACTGAAATGCCAGAGTGCATCAGCTGTGAGAAAAAAAAGTACACAACAAAATTGCAAATGGCAAGAAATGTTCCTTGTGTTTTGAGCATTTGCAGGAATTCTACCACAAAAATACAAACAAAATACCATTCCAAGAAAAAGTGTAAAGTATTTTCTCCTTCCAATCATTTTTTTCCTACTTTCATGAAAAAACTACCAATAACGATACAGACAACTTTTCAACATACTATTGCATGGAAATCCCACATGTTATTCTATTTTATTTTTGTTTTTAATTCCAATAACAATCTTTTGTAATCAAAGTACATCAACAGCAACCCTTTTTTTTTTTTTTTTTTTTTTTTGGGTAATTGTTTTTTCATTGATTATGACTATACACCATAATCAATATGGAATCAGTAGAAAATGAGGCCAATCTTACATTAAACATGTCTTTTTGGTGTATGGAACGAAAACAGGAAACAAGGGACCGTTGTAATATGAAATGTGGTAAGATAGGGGATAGGTTTCTCATGGAGTTATCATACTACTAAAATATTTAGGTGTATAAAAATGACTTATTTCCAAAAAATATTAACCAGGAAACTACCCAAAAAAAAATTATTAACAAAAAACAGTGTAGATATTCATGAAACTGTTACAAAAATGTGTCAAGATATCGTAGATATGGTAATATTTAGGGATGTTATTATTTTCCTGGTTTGAACAGATCATTTATGATTTTTCTTCCATATTGTACACACCTCTAAGTATTATAGATACAATGCAAGACAAAACTAATGAGTGTGTCAAACCATTTAAATAAATCCTAAAATTTCTACATGGCATCAGAACCATTGGTAGGCTTGTGAGTTTCCATTGAATTTAGTCCGCTGCCAACCGACGGCTTTTATCACCCACTGAGCCCTTTTCATGATTTTATATGATTAGTCTATTTCCTTGTTCAATCCTAGTCTAAAACTCTTGTTCTTGTGTCTTTATCAAGAAACTAATGCTAAAATTTTTGGATCAATTTCTTGTGCCTACATCAAAAAACCATGTTGACAATGTTCTTATGCTGTATCAAAACCAACTGGCGCAATACAGGTCTTCTAGAAAAATGTCAGCAGCGGTAGAAAAGGGCCATTGACATCAACTCCAGATGATCCTAATCAACTCTTCCAAATTTTGTGAAGCACACTGAAGTGGCGCTAGTCAACTGTTGTAATTATGAGAAATCAACCAAAATCAACTCTATTCCGAGAACTCAATAGAAGTCGCTATAGTCAACTATTTCAGATTCTAAGAAATCAACAAAAGTCACTGGAACTTTCGCTTCAAACCACAACCAATTCTGTTGCAGTTTCACTACCCTTCAACAACCAACTTCATACATGGATCAAATATATTTGTGACAATACTCTAATTATATAAATATGTTCCAATTTGAAGGGGAGTTTTGGAAATGTATGTTAGAGAAGTATATTCCATCTAGAGATGCTCTTTTCCAAAATCTAGGATCTGTGAGAATATATTGAGGTGATTCAATTTTTGTTTCCTTATCCATACCTCGCTCAGTGTCTATATATACGTGCTTATACAATCCTAAGAGTGTCAAGCCATTCTATTCATCATTGTTTCTTGGAATGTCGTTAAAGCAATTGATCCTAAAAGCTCCGTAGTTGTCGGTGTATTCCATTTAGAGGTTTGTTTCTTGCTCCGTTACACAGTTTTTCCATGAATCAGAGATTTGACTCACTCTTCAGGCCATTGATCCACTGTTCAAAGTTGCAAATTCTTTCCGACGACAAAGATCTACTTGCTAAACTTCGCTCAGTGTGTACAAGAGAGTGGCCTCTTTCCCACCTCCCAACAACCACCATTGAGATCGCCTCCCTCTGGTGGCCTCCCACCAAAGCTTCCAAGACACTCCGGGACTCTTTCTTTATCAGATTCTCTTAATTTCATTGATTCCTGATGGGCTTCGAATCAAGTACACTTCCCAGAGACTCCAAGCCAAGTGGAACACCAATTGGCCTAATCAATTGACTAATCGTAAGCTAAATGAAAAGAATTATATTCAGTGGTCCAAGGCAGTGAAAGTTGCCTTAGAGGTCATCACAAACACAAACATCTAAGTCTACTCCAACATCAATGGCATCAAATTATGAAACTTGATTTGCCTTCAACACCTAGCTTCTTATATCAATGAAATGTAGAGGCAACGAGAGCAAATGCTTGTACTGAAGTTCCTTGCTAGTCTTGACGCAGAGTTTGAACTAGTTAAGGCACAAATTCTTAGTCACGTTTCACACCCTTCACGCGTGTGCATGAGCTTTTGGAAAAGCTCGCACACATAGATTGTTCATGCCTCAGTGATTGAAGGAAGAATCACACAAATTCAACTCAACAAAAATAAGTTTTTAACGGTCTGGGAGAATGATTTGGTTAAAAATATCCCCTATGATCGTCTTTGGAAATGGTTATTATAATAAATAATGGTTATTCCCCTAACAAAAGAAAAATTCCCCTTGAATGGTTTATTAGTCTCCCTAGGATGGTCTTCCCTAAGGTGTGATTATCTTTTATGTTCTTCTATTTAAAGAGGTGCATATGTTCGTAAAGATTGTGGTTGAATATATTTCTCTCACGACTATTTCTTCCTGCTCAGCTTAATTTTTCTTCTTGTCTCACATCACTTACTCTCATGCTCAAATAGTTGCTCCTCAAAGTTCTCCAGTTAAATCCGAGTTTAATCGCTCTAATCTCACTAGTCCGAATGAACCTCTTGAAGGGTGTGCCAGTCGAGATAATCGTGGAGGAGACCGCAATAGTAGAGGCAAGGGAACTCAACCAAGTATATACATTGTGGGTAGATTGAGCTTCTCCACAAGAAATGTTGCAAACTATATGATAAGCCTGCTTAGATGGCACATACTACTGTTGCTGATACTCCCACTCTCACTAAGACTTATTCAACTCCACCTCCACCTTTGACAAAGAATATTCCAAGTTCCTTCAACATCAAGCAACACATTAGGCATCTCTACCTATAGCTTCTATTGCACATTGAGATAATCCCATTACTTGTCTTTCCAATTTTTCTCTAGAACCTCGAATTCTTGATTCTGGTGCTTCCGACCATCTATCTAGCATACCTTATTTGTTTTCTAACCTTTGATATTCCTCAACTATCCCACCGTTATTGCAACTAATGGTCCTAACAACCTAGTTGGAAGTATTGGTACAACATATCCTTTTATCCTTTGTTTTATATGTCCCAATTTTTTCCCCCTATAATCTCATGTTAGTTAGTAAACTTACAAAACAATTAAATTATTTAGTAACCTTCTTCCCTGATTCTGTTGTTATTGAAGACATGAAGAGAAAAGAAAGAATTGATAGACGACATGAACTTAAAGGAATCTACTATCTCGATCCACCATCCGAATCCCAAGCATGTTCTGCAATTGCATCTCCCATGAAAATTCATCGTCGTCTTGGTCATTAGGGTCTTGAAAGACTGAAATATACAATTCTCGTCTACGTCATTTGAAGTCTTTAGAATGTGTGCCGTGTCAATTGAGAAAGCATCAACGAGCTTCCTTTTTCCCCTAGAGTTAATAACATGGCTTCGAGTTATTTTTCTTTAGTTTATTCAAATGTTTATGGTCTGACTCGTGTAATTTCTAAATTTGAGTTTCATTTTTCGTGACATTTACGAATGATTTTTTTCCAAATTACTTGGATTTATTTAACGAAAAATTGTTCTAAATTATTTCTTATTTTGAAATCTTTTCACACTGAAATCCAAACTCAATTTGGTTTGCCTATTAAAATTCTTCGTAGTATTAATGCCCAAGAATATTTCTCATACACTTTCACATGTTTCATGTCTTCCCTTGGGATACTTCACCAATCTCTTACTCTCGTACTCTACCATAGAATGGAGTTGTTGAAAAAAAAGAACTTACGTCTTGCTAAGACCTTACGGTGTTATCTATTTTAAATCAATGTTTCGAAAGTGTGTTAGCGTAATGCTATCGTTACTACATGCTACTTAATTAATAGGATGCCCTCTTCTGTTTTACAAGTTTAGTCTCCCCATTCCATCATATTTCCCAATCAACCTCTGTTCTATGTCTCTATTTGAGTTTTTGAGTTTATTATATTTGTTTATCAGCTTGACAGTGGGGTTGAGAGTTCATGAATATGACATTTTGAAATATTCTCGTCCGCGGAAGGGATAGAGATGTTACAGTTGGCATTTTGTATGTGCTTATGTCACATTATTTGAGTCTATCCCCTTTTCTCTACTTAGTCTCAATCTCCATCCTCTCATCATGCAAGCCTTCCTTTACCAATTATTCTTTTTTCCTCTTCTGCCTATTATCTCGTCCTGACTTGTAGGTCCACACTAGACGTCTACTTCAATTCCTCCACCTCCTCTAGATTCTTCAACAATGAGTAATAACATAGATCTTATATTACTATCCAAAAAAGTAGACACACTTGTACCTCTCAATCCATCTCTAATTTTTATCATACCAAACCTTATCTCCTTCGTATCATGCATTTATTTCTTCTATATTTTCTATTTCTAGTTCCCATTATGTGCATGAAACTTTGCCTCACTCTAGCTGGTGATTTGTGATAGAAGAGAAGAAGCCTACTCTCCGAGCTAATGATAATAGTGATTTGGTATGTCTTCCTCCTAAAAAATCAATTGTTAGATGCCGATGGGTCTTTACAGTTAAGTGCACCTTGATAGCATGGCATTGCTAACAGATTAAAAGCTCTCTTGGTTGCTAAAGAGTATAGCGAGTTTTATGGTCTTGATTTCTCAGAGACATTCTTTACCATTGAGAAAATTACATTTGTTCTACTCATTTCTTTAGTTGCTATCTATCACTAGTCTCTTCAGTAACTTGATCTCAAGAATACCTTTTTGCACGATAAGCAAGAAAGAAATCTATATAGAGCAACCTCACATGTTTGTTGTTTACGGGAGTTTGGGTTATGTTGCAATCTTAAGAAACCACTATATGGCCTAAAGCAATCTTCTCAGGCATAGTTTGACAGACTCAGCACAATGGCTATTAAGTCTGGTCTGACTCGCGATGTGGATCATTCGATGTTTTATTGTCACGCCACTGAAAGAATGATTTGGCTCTTCATGTATGTGGATGACATTGTCATTCTAGGTGATGATCGCAAAGATTATTAATCTAAAATCATTCTTTCATAATAAGTTTAGCACTAAAAATTTGGGGCCACTTAGAGTATTATCTGGGTATTGAGGTAGCCCGATCATGCAAGAATATTGCACTCTCACATCGAAAGTATGTTTTATATCTACTATCTAAGACGAGTATGTTGGATTCCATATCTGTAGACACACTAATTGACTGCAATAAACAGATTATTGAAGATAAAAATAATCCTTTAGCATATCCCAATCAATACAGATGATTAGTTGAAAAATTGAACTCCGTGACAGTGATGAGACCAAATATTTAATTCCATATGAGTGTAATTAGTCAATTACCGGAGTTGCTCGATTCTAGTCATTGAATGCAGTTGTACAAAACCTGAGATATTTAAAAGGAAAACCTAGAGAGGCTTGTTATATCAAGATAATGGACATACTTCAATACAAGGATATACAAACAAATTGGATAGGATCATCATCAAATGGACACTTTACTACTGGCTATTGTATCTTTGTTGAATGTAATATAGTGTCATTCATAAGCAAAAAACAGATGGTCATAGCAAGATCCACTGCAGAGCTAGAATAAAAAAAACCATGAAATGTGAGCTAATTTGGATAGAAAATATGATGAAAGAATTGGGAGTTCAACATTCAAAACCTATGGAATTACTATGGGATAATCAAGCTGTAGTTCATATAGCTTCCAGCCCATTGTTCCATTAAAAAACTAAGCACATTGAGTTGGATTGCCATCTTGATAGAGAAAAGGTTTTACAATATTAAAACCGATCATGTTAAGTCTAAGGGCCAGCTTGAAGAGTTGTTCACTAAAGCCCTTATGAGATCACAGATATATTTGGGATCTCGAGTGAGATATAACAATCTTAGAACATATGATATATAGACTCCAGCTTTAGGAAAATGATTCGAGCATATTGTGAACATAGAATAGGATAATTTCCCAGTATATGTGAGTTGATTATCATTTCCTAATTTGTACCTCACTCAATGAATATAAATACATACTTAGACAACTCTAAGGATGTGAAGCCATTCCATTCATATTAATGACAGGATCATATATAATTTTCCTTTCATATTATACACACATCCTAGTATTATAAAAACAACGGAAGACAGCCCAATAATAGTGTCAAAACATTCAATTAAACCGTAGAATGTCAACACAAACTAAGTGCACTTTCTATTTGAGATGAATCTTTGCTCATTATATTTTATAAAAGCTTAAACTTATTGGTTATTGCCAGCCAAATTTAGTGTACTGGAATGCAAACATGCCACATTCCGGGATGTATACCAAAATGTGGTTTGTACGGGTAGTAGTCATTTATGATAACTAGGACTCCCATATGCACAACCCAGTGCACAAATCCCTGCTCATCTGGGCTATGGGGAGGGGCAACATATGCAATTTCTAAGTATTGAATCTACAACCTCAGGGTTGCAAAAGAGTAACATTAATGTTGCAGCACGGCTCACCCTCTATAGTTATCAAATTTCAACAGGAGCAAGGAAAATAACTGCCAAGTCTGGTGAACATAGCAACAATTTGACATAATACAGTAGCATCAGCAGCAGGTGGATACTAACCAAAGATATCTGGAAAGCCTGAAAGATGGTGGCCGGTTCGCTATTGACGTGATGATTATCAACCACATATTCAAGAAACCTTCCAGCCATAATCTTAACATCTTCCTGCGCTTACAATAAAAACAAAAATATCAGACTATAATTTTCAGTACATAAGTGGACACAATATCGCTACAACGGCCTTAAATGTGCCAGGTGCACCTGTGTTGCTGTGCTAATCTTAAGCATTGCTCAACCAGTCCCAACTTGTAGGACCATCTTGGTTTTTTGATGTTTCATGCAATTTGAATAAATTACTTAAGTTACTGAACACTGATTGCATTTATTAGGGTGAGAAAATGTGTGACTCCAAAAGAGTATTATTTAATTATTCTTCAATGCATTATATCATGTCTCAAAATGTTGGGTTTTCTAAAAGGAACTAATAAGTAACAATTAGTGTCAAACAAACTAATATAATTTCAGTTAGATCCATGAAACAAGCAACTGTGGCTGTTCCAGAACATGCAAGATTGACAACAAACAAAAGTAGAAAAACAACTTTGAAAAATCAGGTGAAAAGGTGTTATGATACAGTTGTCTATTATAACCAAATTATCATCCATTACATATATTCACCAAAAACATTATCTATTACACGCTCACTTATCTTTTTGCAAATAAATATGACAAGAAATTGTTAGGATTGGGGAATAGTCCAAAAAAATTAAATAGAGCACAACACATCAATATATGTGGTTCGGCAAACTACACACATCCACGACCAGAACCCAAGAGATATTCACTATAATTCAACCTGATTTAGTTTGAGGAGAAAAATAATCATCTCAATTCTCACCTCTCCTTCACACTCACCACAGTTCGTACAAAACCCAGCCCCAATATTTTTTTTTGGCCACCCCATACCCAAGCTGCCCCCAAGCTCTACAATTTTTTTGGCCACAATCATCCCAACTCTGCCTATTTTTGGTAAAATCCATCTAAGATGCAAAGATATACCAGGCAACACAATCAACAAATTGACAAACTCCTTGTACATAAACTTACATGCAATAAAACTAAACAAACAGGCTGAGGCACAGCAGCTTACACACAGCGTTCCTCCTTTATAATACAATTCATGGACCTGTGGTGTTTATATCACCTTGAATTCTCTACTGGATACAGGACTAGAAAATAAAGGATTTTGAAGGGGCATAATTTTCAGTTAAATTGAATTTGAAGGATGATGTTTTATAACTTCAGCTTGGTTCTAAAGCAACTCTTCAAGCATATGGTGTTGCCCTGTCCACTATTTTCACCACAGGAATTCAACCTGAAAACCTCTCACGATAAAAGCAAACATATATTATTTGAAGAAACGTTTCCGGACCAATCAGACAGAATAATCAATACACCCCATCCAACTTATTCTCCTCCACACACACACACACACACACAAACATTCTTCTAACCTTTGCCTAA
Organism: Sideroxylon spinosum; assembly: GCA_003260245.2. NCBI lineage: Eukaryota > Viridiplantae > Streptophyta > Magnoliopsida > Ericales > Sapotaceae > Sideroxylon > Sideroxylon spinosum. The sequence goes on from QLOD02000009.1 coordinate 22,399,533, forward strand.
GTCGTAAATTATGCAAGCTCTACTTCCAGGTTAATTCTCTAGCCATGCCAAGCCATTGCACTATACTGTAGCTCTGACCGAGATTAAGTTGCACTGACAGTTATTTACCCAGCTCTCCATAACTCTTTGGCTAATAAAGCATCAATGCAAAAACACCGTGCGAAAAGGCCTTCATTCAATCACATTATCTTGGCTTGATCGCAGAAGAAGCGTTACAACGTCCAAAGTATACAGATTCAACTCCCAAAAGCCCAATTTCATCAACGAAATAAACAATCACCTCTCCTTTTTTTTTTTTGGGAGGTTAAAAAATTCCAGTAGCTTTTTTGAAAATTTTTTAACATACCTAGCTCCCCCCCCCCCCCAAAAAAAAAAAAAAAAAAAAAAAAAAAATGTTGCCCTTAAAACTTACACAAGTTCTCTAAAAATTTGAAAATTACCACTGTTTGAAAGGCTTCTTCCATGTAGCATGGGCATGGCAACTTTGAAAATATAGGAACAGAAAATGATGAGAATTCGGAAAAAATGCACTTCTACATATTTTTATTGCTACATGTAGGAATAAATACAACGTCAAAACTATAGGAAAAATAACAATATTCTAGAGTTTTTGGAATTGTAATTCTTCTTCTTTTGAGGCTTTTGTTTAGGGGTGGTATCAGATAAGACCATGTGGGCTTTCCTATGCTACACTGTTGGATTTTCCAGAGATAAGAAAATTTTCCCCAGGATAGGCTATTGTTATTCCTAGGTTAGACGGATGGCTTTCCTAGGATAGGAAGTTGGTTTTCCCTTCTGTTTTTTTCTAATTATATGATGCACGTATGTTGGTTTTGTACTAATTTTTTTTTTTTAATGAATATGTTGGCTTTGTACTAATGATTATATAATGTTGATGGATTGTGTGCCTCTTTCCTTGCCTCACCAATAATCTCTCGTTGCTACTTTTCTCTCTAACTCTCTCTCTCCTAATCTATGAGTGGTTGATCATGCCTTTCTAACGTCCCTAACACTTTCATGGAGCCAATGACCTAAACTATCTGCCTTCTATGGGACGATTTCTAGTAGTCTACTTGTTGACATCTTTATTTACAGCAAGACTAGTGAGAAACACTTAGATCATCTCTCATACATTTGTTCCACCCTTCAGAAAGAAAACATGTATGCAAATTTTAACAAGTGTTCTTTCTTTGCTAAATAGGGTTGTCACCGTAGACTTTATTGTTTGATCTAAAGGAGTTTATGTTGACCCCTAGAAAGTTCACACCATTGTGGATTGGCCTGAACCCAGATTTGTTCAGGATTTTAATGGTTTAGCCACCATCTATAATCAATTCATTAAAGGGTTTAGCACAATTATGACTCCCTTAACAGAGTGCATGAAGAAAAGGGAATTCAATTGGACATATGTAATTGCTAAAAAAAAAAAAGGGCTTTTGAGATTGTTATGAAAAGAATCACGAAAGACCCAGCTACGTGTCTTTATGAATTCTCTAAGGTGTTTGAGGTAGAGTGCGATGCATCAGGAATAGAAATCGGAATAGGCATAGGTGGGAGTTCTTTGTCAGAAGCTGCACCCCATTACTTAATTCAATAAGAAGTTGAATGAATCCAAACAAGGATAATACCGATGACAAGGAGTTCTATGCAGTTGTACAAACTTTGCATCATTGACATAATGACATGATACCCTATGAGTTTGTCCTTTGCTCAAACCATGAGACCATTCACTATCTTAGTTCTCCCCAAAAAGAAAAAAAAGAAACCTGAATTACAGGCATTGGTCATTCAATTAAGTATTTGAAAACTTACTCATTGTCTTGAAAACCAAACAGTTGATGCTTTGAGTTGGCAGGTCTTCTTGTTGTCTACAATAAGCATCAATGTCATAGGAATTGATCAGCTTAACGATTTACAAGCCTGTGTCTTGATTTTTAGGTAATTTTTTTATATTTAGGTATGATTCCATTGAAGCTCGTGTGTGTATACAAACCTAAGAAACCTTTAGACCTTATTCCCATGTCTCGACATGCTAGCGTGTCAATGTCCACTAAGGCATTTGCACAACATTTGCATGACTAGAATATTAATATCAATAAACAACTTGAAGCCAGTAATTAAACATATAGATTTCGTGCTTATGCACATAGGAGGCATATTGAATTTAATGTTAGGGAATTATGTAATGATCTGAATTAAAGAGAACAACATTCAACTGGAACCATTTCCAAATTACAGCCTCGTAGCGGCGGTCCTGTTAAAATTTAAAGCAGGTCGGACCAAATGCACATAGCATTGATATTCTGTATAAATTTAGATTTAGATTTAAATCTATTTTTAATGTTGAAGACTTTGTAGCTTGTGAAGGTTATTTTACCCCTACATATGATCCTTTTGTGTTCTCTTTAGATGAGCCTTAATCCCAACCCTATTCTGCCTCCTGCACAACTATCTTGCCAGTAGATGTGCATAAATAAAATTAATGCTATTTTACATGAAAATTTTGTATTCACCAAGGATGGGATGGTTTGGCCACTTATCATAAAAAAAGGGGGGATGGATTGGCCATCCAAATTCTAATTCCACATGGATTTCTGAAGATACTCTTCAACAGCTTGATCCAGATTTGTTGTTGTTGTATCCAAATTATCAGAGTATTCCCTTGCCTGAGATGTATTCCTCCCACCCGGGGGAGATGGTGGGGGCACCAGGTTCAATTCACCCACTATGTGTGTACGAGTGTCGAGAAAAGGTTTCCCAGCTGCTTAGCTTCTAACTGGGCAATTGGCCATCAGAGCAATTCTTTCTAGCCTGGGAGAGTACGAGGAAATCCCCCAAGATAGACAATTGGTTTTCGTATGCTATCCTATTGGATTTTCTATTAACAAGAAAATTTCCCCAAGGATAGGTTGCTGCTATTCCTAGGTTAGACCGATGGTTTTCCTACGATGGACTATGGATTTCCCTAGTTTTTCTAATTCATATTATACCTATGTGATGGCTCTCTACTGATGATTTGAGAATGACAATGTCGTTGATGGCTAGTGTACCTTTTTCTTTCCCCATCTCCTAATCAGTTGTTGCTTCTTCTCTCTCTAGCTTATTGTCGTCTCCTCTCTACTCTCTTGTTCTCAGCTGATCACATAACAGGTAGGGTGCTGGGCAGTACTGCAGCTAAACTATGAGACGCTTAGCAATTTTCATACCTAGGATCACAAGTTCACTTCATTAATGTGTTTTGGTTAGCAACAGACATTTTGACAAGAATCAGGAAATATTCTGGAAACATTTCGAACAAGTCATAAAAATATTAAAATATGCGAAAATATTTAGAAGTATAAATTAAATCTCTGCTTGAATTTAATTTAAGAAACAATAATTTGCCCATAAACATAATTTGTGGCAAAGAACTAATCTGTTCATAAGCAAAATTTGTGGAAACAATAAATTTGTGGAAAAGAACTGATATTTTGTTCCTTGGTTCATAAACAAATTCAGGGGAGCCTGAAAATCTTATCAAGATGCCTCAGACATTAAACTTGTACTCCTATGGCATGCATTTATCAGGAAGAATACACTTTTCAAAACGAGCAGTAGTTTTTCCTAATTTTAGGTTTATTTTTATTTTTGATAAGTTTACTTACTTTCAGTCTATAATTTGAAGAATTCACTTTCTATATGTATATGTACCAAAAATTGAACAATAACATTTTTTCCTTTAACAGGAAAGAAGCAGGGTGGAGGGAAAGACAGAAAGACCCTTGAGAAGTAAGGAAACCAAGATACATACTGAGAGTTGCAGAATTTCACAAAGTTTTGATATCTCAGGTTTTAGAAGAACATGAAGATTGTCTTGCACATCATGCAATCCTCTTCCTTGCTCAGACTCGAACAGTTGAACACCAGATAATGAGGAAACAACATTGGAGGCAAAGGGTGAGTTGGAAGCATGGCTTGTATATAATGAGCGAGATGCAGAAGCAGTTGACTTAGGCAACGAACCATTATCAACTAGAACTCCAGAACCACCTGCGGCATCAAGAGAAGCCATCAGAAAGTTCAAAACATGTAATCAGAATAGCTATAATCTTCTCGTAAAAATGTAAACTTCAATTGTAAGATTTTTTGATTAGGTAGTTATAAGCCATACTACTCGGGGACAGCGCAAACTCATTTCTTGACTTACACAACTCAATTGCAAC
>QLOD02000009.1:22403834-22428980 GCA_003260245.2 Sideroxylon spinosum
ACTTTAATTTTAAATTTTTTTTTTTTTTTTTTTTTTTTTGGGGGGGGGGGGGGGGGGGAGGCGGTGGAACCAAATTATCATCACATTTTGGAAAAAAGAAACAAAGCAATTTATGGTGTATACCTCCCTTGCCTCCTGGAAGTTCTCCTTCATTCTGAGTGGGCCGTGGAGAGGCAGGATCAGCCCTGTTGTTCATCACTTTCTTGCGCTTTTTTCCTACGTCACTAGTTCCGACCTCTGGTTTCTTTGGTAGGTCACTGAAATACTGGACTCTTTTTCTGTTCCTCGGGGATGGACCAGATAAAAATCTCCACTGAGGATTCCTTCTCTCTAACAGCTTTGTCCAAAAAAGATGTGGTTCTTCTCCACCTGGCATCTGAAATTGTTTCTCACCAAGCAACGGAGCATTCTTACTGTACGTTGCTCCACTGTGTTGAACTTGTATAATAAGAGAACTATTTGTACATGCATTTTCACCTTTCTGAGGAAGTAAAGCAAAGAACTCCTTAGCTACATCTTTAAGATGTGATAGTTCAGAAGAAATATCTGAACCATTAGTATGGGTGTTATCACCATGAAACTCGTCCAATTTGCTGAATAAATATGAGGCCCCCCACATGAGCAGCATGTGACTAGTACTCCGGCTTATACCATTTAATTTGCTATCCAGAGTCACATCATGAGTTGCAAGGTCAAGAACTCTTTCTTCCACAGTACAAGATGAGTATAAACGGAATATTTTAATATGTTCAGAAGCCGAATCAATTGATATTTTGTTTAGTGCTCTTAAATCATTTGCTGGGTTCCAATCACTATCAAATATGACTATGGCATCCACAGATGACAATTTGATGCTTGGGAAGCAAGCACGACTTTCCAATAAAAACGCAAATCTCCCACTACCCCTGTCGTTAAACTTGTTTAGAGCAGCTTGTTTCTTCGAAGGGAGAATACCAGCATCAACACGTTCGTAAGAATCTGGACCAAATCTTTGTCTTATAAAGTCATCCAATATATCCCCTATTAAAACTCTTCCAGGACCACCAATTGTCTGTCATAAAATTTGTCCATGTCAGAACACACAAAATTTGGTGCATATACATGACCTTGGGCAGATGAACAGTCCGGAATTTAGGAATTAGACGAGCCGGATATAGCTTAATAAATAATGCACTAAAGGACTGGAAGATATGAGTATTTCAGTTCTCTCACTCCATTAAAGCCTCACTAGCTAAATAAAAACAGGAAGGAGATATTTCAAGCTACATAAGCTGATGGCAATACGGCCCTTTGTTGGGGATTGGGGAAAAAGATTTGACAAACCAATATCAATGTGGGTTTCCCGGTTAGAAACTGGGGCCATCAGGACAATCATAAAGAGTATTCTTTCCACCTAATAAGGGCCAAACAAAATTGCCCCATAAATAATGGTCACAGGTCCTTGTGCACTGGGTTATCCTTTTTTTTTTTTTTTTAATAAGAGTCAATGAAGCTTATGTGATTGCCGAAATGCACAAATGAAAACCACATTAGCTGAAAAAGAGAGTCAAAAAAAAAAAAAAAATACAACATAGTTCGAAAGAATACAGTTTAACAAGAAACCTATCAGCCTCTTGCAAATTGAAGGGACCAGATCATGTACCTGAAAAAAGATTACAACTCTCAGTCCATGACATTTAATCTCTGAGAGTACTTTATCAAGAAGTTGTAACTTGCCACTTGCTTTTATCCCCACATCCAGATACTCAACCTCAGGAAGACCTTTAGTTAAGAAGCCTTGCAGAGATGGATCCTCAATGTAGGGGTGATCACAGCACTATCAATAAAAACTATATAAGCATCATCTCAAAAGGCTAATTATCAATAACAAATAGAAGGGGAAATCTAACCAATTCAACAGAACAATGAGTTGCTGCAGATCCGGATGGAAATTTAATTATTTTAGCAGTAATGAAGAAATCAAAAACCAAATCACTACAAATTTATAGATATGATATATGAATGCATATGTTTTCCTTTTTTAAGTGTAGAATGAGGAAGCAAGGGGATGGGAGAGCATGGGATCTAAATATTAGAGTATCTGCTAGTGCAAGGCTTCTGGCACAGGGAGTTGAATCTCATTAATAGAATGATATACATGTAAATTGTTTTATTAATTTTTTTTTTTGGGAGGGGGGGACGTGCACTTGTGCATTCAAGAACGCCCGTGTATAAAAACATATATATATATATATATGCTAGTTCAAAGAATACAGATCACATCCAATAATGCAACTGAAGAATGAAGTACGTCAGACCAAACCTTCCGTGTTGAAATAAGAATATCACGAAGGGCCCCAACAAGATCATTCTTCAAATGAGAGCGAAGAGATGTAGAATTTGAAAGTAGAGTAGCACAATACTGCTCAAGTTGGACATTAGAAATCAGAACTGGAACCCAATACTCAAGAAACCTAGAAGAGTCTGACTTGCATTCAAATGCAATGAACTGCGACAACCTCTCCCTCAAATTATCAAGATTGTCACTTAAGCCAGCTTTTGGGACATTGCTGGAATCCAGGACAGAATCAAGTAACAACAGCAGATTAAGGTGCTCGGCTACACCATCCTGCAAATCCCAGTATGATTGTTAAGGGTGGCCTACATTAAACAGTATAAATAAAGTGAAATAACTACTGCACCTTTAATTGAGCATTGAAAAGGAGAATTCTAACTTCAGCACTTAATATTTTTATTTGGTCAAAATGTTTAGATATTCCAAAGTGCTGGCATTCGTCAACTATGATTGCTTCCCATCTATTGCATTTTATCATTTCAAGGTCCTGCAGAACAATAGGTGAAATGGATAAGTAAATGCCTCCGCTAATGAAAATATACAATTGCTAATGTGCAAATAACCCCAGGAAAAATTTAAAGCAAGGGCAATAAAATAGTGATGATAACGTGTTTTAACATGAATCAGACGAAACCTTGCACGATAGTTAAAAAGGGATCTTTGAAACTATATTAACTACAAGGATAACCAGTGAACCCTAAGATCTTTCAGAAACCTAGAAAGCAAGAGAATCCCTCACTGTCCAAATGTACCTCGACAACTGCCTCCATAGAGGATAATAGTATTTGGAACATTGTGCAACCCCCTTCCTCATAAAACTCAACTGTCCTGATAACTCTTCTATTATCTTTACTACCACTGTAAACTACGACATTCGTAGAAGGCGCCAAGCGCGATAACTCAGCTTCCCATAGAGAAAGAGCACTTGAATTTGTGATGATGAGGAAAGGCTGACTGACATTGGACACCAATGATAGAATAAATAAGATCACCTTTGCTACCCGATCCTGCAAAAGAAAAGTCCCATTAGATCCACTGCATAAATACCAGTGCATGTGAATTACAATGAACGAACTCAAAAGCCAAACACATAATCAGTAGTCAAATTTTGAAAGCTATCACTAATAAATAGATAAATAAAGCACATCTACACACAGGGAGCAGAGATACTCATTTTAGAAATCATAACAGTAAAAACAGCCCCGCGTCACACAAAGCAACCAGTCTTCCAATAAAAAAGAAAGAAAAAGAAAACAAGCAAAATAAAAAATAATTCCATGATTATGGATCAACAGAACTCCTTGCAGTGTGCTAAAAATGTAAAAGATGAGTAGGCAACAAAATAAATTTAAAAAAAAAAAAAAAACACTAGCATATTTGTTCAACAAAGGCAACAAAAGAAGGGGGGTTAAAGGAAATTTTAGGAAAATTCTGATATGCAGCAGAATAAAATGAGGTTAGGAAATCACAAATAAGCCAATTGTTAAGATCCAATCTTCCCAAATGATAAACCACCCAACCCAACTCAAAACCAATTGACAATAAGTGGAGAGACCCAGTAGGATCTTATAATAGTTTGGGAGGCTATTCTAATACGCCTTCTCACACTCACAAGTAGAGAGAAAGACGGACACCAAGTACAAGAAGTGGACAGGAGAAATTCAGAAGCACAGAATTGTAAGATAAAAGGGGGAACAAGTCCTCCAATACCCAATATCTGATACCATGTTAAAGTATCTGTTTTGGTAATGCCGCAAATTTGATACACAATTAGGGCTGTATTCTCTTTCCTAGTATAGGAGATTATATTAAAGTATGATTATATTTTTACTAATTTGTACATGGTATTGCGAATATAAATATATATATTGAGACCCAAAGGGAATCAACCAATTTCATTCAACCTCTTTTATTTACATGGCATCAAAGCAAATATCCTATAGTCCTTGCGTTTCATTTTTCTTGGGTTCCCGTGTTTGTATCAAGAGACCCAAGTTGTTTTTGGTTACAAAGTCTATATCAAGAAACCAAATAAGTCCTATTTCCAATCGTCGCTTTGTTGCTTTCTCTCAGTCAACCAGGCACTCCGACGATTCCTCTCAACTATCTACAGAATCCTCTCAGTCTGAAAAGTCCTCTTGGTGATCTACAATCACGCCAAGAAGAACCCATCGTCGATTAAAGCCTGCACCATCATCACCGACGAGGACATATCGCCTTAGCAACTTTAGCCAACAACCAGACCCCAGGTGATGACCCTCAATCTAACGACCAGGCATCGATTGCATCATCCTTGTCAACGATCAATCTTCTATCTGGATTCAATGAGCTGCTGGTGTGAGTTGTCTCCAACTAGTAAATTCTATTCAAGGATATTTCATTCAATGATGAGTTCTAGCTTATCCTATTAAACGATATTTCACTCCAATGTCAAGTTTAGGGATATAATATTCCTCCCTTTCACCTTTGTACTTACAAGGACCATTGACATAGCATTGTAATTGAAATAAGAATGCTAGGGGAAGGATGGAGGGAATGATAAACATATCCAAAGCAGCAAAAATATGCAGAGGACTTCATGTAGGTCAGTTAGGGCTATACCATGTTCCATGGATTCTTCTAAATGTATCATGTACCAATCAGATACTTGACATTTGAGAAACGACGCTTAAGTGAGAGTGTGGTCTATGTATCGCATATATAATTCGACATTTATACAAACATATTTAGCAATTCAATTTAACATATAATTATGCACAAAACATATATTTGCTGAAATAATCCAACATTACCTTGTAAATACCATATTATCTTATAAAATAAAATATACATTAATATTATCTTGTCTCTGTATTCATAAAGACACGCACCCATACCCTACATCCATACCTGAATGGTTAAATCCATATAACATGGGGTCTACAAAATAAACCGAGTTGGTCCTGAATAGACTCGTGTTTGATTCATCAAGTACTCAACTCGGCTTGCTAATTTCATAAACAAGACAAACCTAAAGAGAAAAATTAAACTAATTTAGTAAACGAGTCAGCTCTGAACATTACATAATTCGGCCTGTTAAAGGCTCTAGCCCGAGCTAGTTTAATATTTAGTTATATATTATATTTTCTATGTATAATTAAAATATATATAAAATCCTTTCCCCAAAAAAAAAAAAAAGAAGATATACAAAAAAATAATAGTTTGTATTTATATTTTCTGACCTTCCAAACTTTCATAAGTTAACGCCACAAAATTACAGTACAAGTAATAAACTACTAAACTATATCTATTTATCCCACGTTAGATTAGAGACACAATGAGTCTCTTTTAAGGTGGGCTACAAATAAACCTCGCCGTTCATGAACAACTCAATCTAGACTTTTGAAAAAGCTCAAGCCTGGATAGGCTCATTCACCAAGTAAATGAATCTAGCTTGACAACAATATTTACACTCGTTTAGCAAACGAGTTAAGTTTGAATTGAGTAAAGCTCAGCTCGGCTCAATTCATTTGTAGCCCTAAGGCCAGCTTAAGATAGCTCTCTAAGATAGCATCTATGATAGGTTTTGATTATTAATTCTAGGGCAAGGGTTCTAAAAGGAAGAACAGAAAATTCAGGGTTTGGCAAGGGGTCGGACTAGAATTTAGCTTGATATTTAAAATGGAAGATTGCAAGGTTTTCAGAATTGGTTGTGAAAATTATCTGGACAGCCACTTTATGGCGTATCTAGTAGTTAATTCAACAGCCAAAAAGAAGGAGAATGGCTTAAGGTTTATTTGGAATCCACAGGCTATGGTTTTGGGGCAGCAGAAGGGACTTTTAGACCCAATTATTTGAGCACAACAAACGTGATACCAAAAAAGAATAAGAGAAAGAAACTCTACGAAGACAATGTAGACCTCTAGAAAAACCCTCCACAAATCTAAGATATGGTAACATAAAGCAACAGGCAAAGTTTCAATAAGCTTCACATAATTTTCTAAAATTCACATAATAAATAAAAAGATTGCATGCATATTTATAGGCTCCTTGGCTTCTGCTGTTCATACAAGGATGAAGGAACCAAACTACAAAATTACTAAATTAAGGAAACTTTGACTAATGAGTATATAATTATTCAATAATAAACTTTTAGCAACAATGAACACATCCGTTGAAAAAAAAAAAAAATGAAGGCAGGACGTGAGAACTGTTCTTATTAAATCACCTGATCATTTATAAGAACAGCATTTTGGCCTTTGTGCCAATATTCCCGCAGCTTGTTAACACAACTTAGCTTATTATAATCATTTCCAAGAGAAACTCCGCCTGGCAGCTTAGACAGTTTGACAAAGGATCCCTTCTTACCCTGCAATATTTACATATAGTTACTATAAACCAATGAGAATCTAATATCACCAGCACTAAGAATCAAGATAAAATAGATATATGCACAGACACACGCACACACACAAAGTATACAGAAGAAAATATTCACTACATATGAACAACTATTTCATGAGCAACAACTATTTCATGAGCATTAGATTTCACCAAACTACCTCCAAGGTTAGATGTGATTTGTAAGTGTAACAAGTCTGACTAATTGAAGACCAGATTTTATACAAAATCTGGCCACATAGTGACCATGCTCCAAAAGCACGGGATCGTATCAAAACTAAGTTTGGTGAGGTTACCTCACACCTTAGCTACACATAATGGGTATTTAAACCATACCCTCATCAACTTACAAATGTGCAAAACCTCCAATTACTTGGAACATATTAAGATAATAATGAGAATATTAAAGTTGTCCCCCTCCCAACAGCTTAAGTTTTTAAGTGATACGGTGACTAACATTGTAACATGTTATCAAAACAAAAAAAAAAAGTCTTGAGTTCAAATCTAACTGCCACCCAAAAAATCAATAGTCCTGTGTGTTTAGCTCCTTCAAAAAAAAAAAGCAGTTCAGCCAGACGTGAGGGGATGTGAACTAAGTCAATATGAATAATTAAGTTGCTCCCACCCTAATATCTTTAACTTTTAGGTGAGATGATGGCTAACACTTCAATAGATAAAAAACCCAAAATGGTGATTCGAATCATAACTGGAGCAATGGTACCACATTCCAAAGATGCAACAAAAAAACATTTCCATCTTAACAATGCTAGCAGATTTGACAATTAATAGAACTTCAGTATGTACTTTAGAAAGGACCACAAGTGGCAAACCAAGTACAGGCAAGTTATCAAGTGAGAACTTAGATTTAGAATAAAGGAAAAGTAATAAAATGTAAAAATCACTAACCATGCCAATTCACAAATACAATGTCAATGGTTCAACATCCAAAACAACTACACATTGGTTTACAATTCTAAACACATGATTTTCAAAATTCAACGGCAATAATAAAAATTTTCGAACCAATAGAAAGGTTATTCTCTAAAAAAATTCAAATTTTGAAGGTTATGGTATAGAAACTATGGTCATTTCAGTTTTCAAAGAGTTATCATATCAGTAACCAGACACATTAATACTGTTAAGAAAGAAATTCGAACAAGATAATGAACACAATGATTTTGCATCTTCAGCCACCAGAGGCACCTTGTCTGCTGAAGAAAGAGAAGCAGCTTTCTTTGCCCTCTGAAGACGATTTTCATACTCCCTTTTCAGGCTTAGAGCTTGAGGTGAATGTAGAACAGAAGCACCATCCAACTCCCACGTAGCATGATCATAATCAAGGCCACACCATTTTACAAGCCATTCATAACGACAATTGGAAGTATCACCAGCATTCTCATGGTGAAAGTCATCATGGTACTTGGGACTCATTAACAACCGTTTCTTTAGCAAACGATGCGGTAATCTCCATTCTTCCCTCCACTTCATGACCTAAAGAGCAAAAGAATTGTTACTGCAAGGATCCAAAGTTTTAAATGTACAACGGAATCAACTGCCAAACTTGGCCAGACAAATCCTACGACAGACAGCAGAACCCAAATAAGAGTAAGACCTATCTACCATAACAGGATTTAAGAGTAAGTTGAACCTTTTTTTCTCGATTAAATTTTGCAACAAGCAATGGCGCTTCAAGAAGCAATTGAGTTTCTGGTACCCATTGGTTGTGAACATGGGCAAGGCCTTTATATTTAACAAAATATTGCTTCTGCTTTCGCGATCCTATAACCAAACACCAAATTAGCAAAGGAACATCACAAAGGATAGAACCATCCGTATGTCAAATATAGATATGGACGACAATTTAAGCACAGAATTCATATACATATTAGCAGTTTATTTTGCTGAGCTTCTATTTGATATGCAGAAAGTTACCAATATTTCTTTCTTTCTTTTTTCCAGTAAAAGATAATTTGTCTACACCTTCAGCAGCGTGCCCGTTTACTTCTCTAGCATCCCAAATTGATTCAACTCCTTTGGACACTGAATAGATGCCTGATTCTATCCTCTTCTTCACACATGAAAAACAGTGCCAATCTCCAGGTGGAACATCAACCAGAGGTGGATCTAAACATGAGAGATGATAGCTTCTCTTGCAACCCCTTCCATCACAGCACCTGAAATTACAAGGAATATCATTAAATACCAAATTTGTAGAGAAAAGGTGCAGATGGATTTTCACGGAACAATTGCAGATTGAACCATGCAGCAGGGACTTTTGCGCCAAAGTCAATGTGAAGACAAACAAGACAGCCACAAAGCAGCCTGGAAGAACAACAGATTTTTATTTTTTTATTTTTTTACAGTAGAAAACAATTAATACAAGGGATTGTCTGGAAGGTAAGGTCCTTTGTGTGCTAAAAAAGGACCACATTGTTTACAAAACTCACAAACCACTAACCTGAACATGAAAAGTAAATGCTATAGTGAATTAAGCATCATTACTAGATGCCGATCATCACACAAAGCTAAGACATTTCAGTGCATTTTCCTGTATTTCTGGACCACTAGCAGAGGAGCTCTACGAGTATTGCAGAAATAGGCATTCATTGTCCTCCCTTCAAATTTCAAAATTGTCCTACTGGGCCTATGCTTCCATTTGATCCCACACTCACTAAATTCCACCACCAACCCACCCCCTGCCTAAAATAAAATTACCACTACAACAACCAGTAAAACGACCAAAAGAACCATATATATGAAGGCAAAGCTAAGAAGCATTTAAAATCATAACTTTTTTTAATATATACTTTAGACGTCCCCACCTTTGGTGGGGCTAATCCTCTAGAGCTCCTAACCCACCCCACCAAAACTTCTAGGTGGGGACTAATCCTCTAGAGCTCCTAACCCACCCCACCAAAACTAGAAGTCACGTAATGCCGAGAGGGGCTTGAACTGGTGACCTCTACTTTAATTAGTAAACATTTTACCACTGAACTGGCCCCATTGAATCCATTTAAAAACATAATATAATCCTTATACGTCCTTAATCCAGGGGGGAACAAAAATAAAAAAAAAACTGCACACAAAATTTGGGTTACCCACAAGAGTTTTCCACCAAGCTTGCAAATGACACAGGTATTCTGGCTGCCAGAAGGTTGAACATCCAAAAGAGAATCTTGTTGTGCAGAGGCACCATTTTCTTCCATCGATCCTTGAACAGTGTCTTCAAGTTCCCTTCTATCCTAATCCAAGTAAAAATAAAATAAAAATTGAAAATTTTATTATGAAGTCAATTACCTAGGATGCAGAAATTTGTAAAAGTTACTCCAAAATGATATTGCAAATTATTTGAAGTGTCTAATGTCCATTAATAGGGATTATCATTACCAAAAATAAATAAATAAGTAAAGATATATGATAAGTAATGAGGATCTCTAGTAGAATTTTGGAAAAAAAAAAAAAAGGAGGGGGGAGGGGGGGTTAGCTAATTACATATATACAGTTAAATTTGTGTGAGATGGTGAAACAAAGTTACAAGTCCACTACAATTGTAATATTGAGGATACATGAAAACTAAAACAGATAAACAATGATAACGTTAGAAATTTAGGAATTCCCAAGTCAAGCCTAGAATAGATTGTTCCCATTAACCAAACCAAGCCAAACATTTTCCCACTAGGAGAGGGCGGTTATATGGATCTGGCGACGCTAATCAAATCTATTTAGGATCATATCCTCCGTTAGATTCATGTAGGCAAAGTTATGTTTAATAGTTTCTTTCCAACTTCTCTTGGGCCTGCCTCTCCCTCTCCCTCTCTCTCCCTCTCTCCTACTCCTATCAATCTCCATACTTTTACACCTTTGAACAGGTGCGTCCGTTGAACGCCTTCTAACATGGCTAAACCATCTTAATCGATTTTCTCTCATTTTATCTTTAGTCAGTGCTATTCCTACTTTGTCCCTAATTCGATCTCTCCATGTGATCTCGCACATCTATCTTAGCATTCTTATCTCCGCAACTGCCATCTTCTGAACATGATTACTCTTTATTACCCAACGCTCCAATCCATATAACAACGCTCCACCTTATAATACCTTCTTTTCACCTTGAGAAAGACTTTCCGATCACACATGACCCCCCCGAAACACTTCCATTTGGTCCACCCGGCCTGAATCTTATGACTTACATTAGTATCAATCCATCCATCCTATTGCACCATAGATCCAAGGATAGATTGTTCCCACTAAAATACAATAATTATTAATCACTAAATGACAACTAAATTTTAGTAATGAACCAATTTTGTCTTATCTATCTCAGTCCTAATATTCAATCTTATTGTACCAAACAAGAAGAACAATTAGAGACCTATTAATTTACCTTAGGCATAAAAAGGCAACGGAGAGGTAACAAGCATTGGAGAAAGGGTTTCTTTTCACAGTCATGGATGGCAAAGTGAGGTCGCCAACCATCTATTGCAGGAACACAAAAATTGATACGGTTCCAGACGATTCGGCTGCCAACAGAATAAAATTTTTCAAATGGTGAAGAGGGTTTTAGGGGTCAATTTCACTTCTTGGGGATGAAATTTAGTAGGAAGGGAAGATGTGCAGTGAAGCAAGTGAAAAAGGGAGAAGGGTTAAACAGTTGAGAAGACTGGAGGGAGTAAGGTGAAAGTTTTCTCAGTTATCATTCAAAAGTGAAGGGCAGCAGTGGTCGTAGGCTCCAAATAAATTACTACATGGGATCGACTATGGATTCACCTTCCAGATATTGCTGATGGTGAAGGAATGAAAAAAAGTGGGGAGAGGAGGCAGAAAAGGGAACAAATTTTACTACATGATTAAATGAATCTCAAAATTGTGAGTTGGAAAGTGAAGGGGGTTAATGGAAGGAAGAAAACAGCTGTTATTAAAGTTGATCTTCAAATGTGGAAACCAAATTTGGTAATTTGGTGTGTTTGCAAGAAGGAAACTAAACTGCCAAAAACTGATGATGGGATAGCAAGGGTTCACGGTGAGGGAGATAGGTTATGGAGTTTTTTTACGTGAACAGTGATAAGGGAAAAATACTATACTAATTTGACGTGATTGAAAATACTTAGGCCTTGTTTGACAACGTTGTCGTTTTTCTTCTATTGTTTTTCTATTGTTTTCGATTTCGTGTTTTCTGTTACCGTTTATTTTTTCTGAATGAAAACTGAAACTGTGTTTGGAAATAATATTTTCTTTATAATTATTAATTTTTTTTGTTTTCACAAAATATTTATTTTTATTAGTATATAAAAATTTAATAGAATTTAAAAAATATATTTCATATTAATTTAATTATATTTTTTTAAAATTGAATAAAATATAATTACTATATCTCCAGTAAATATAAAATATATCAATTACAATTTCATTATAATATTTACTAAAATATATTTCATAATAATTGAAATAATTTAATTATGATATTTATTAAAAATAATTTAATCAAATATATTTAATATTAGTTCAAATAATTAAATTAAATTAATTATTGAATTTAACTTAATTAATTAATCAAATTATAATATTTGCTAAAAATAATTTAATAAAATATATTCAATATTAGTTAAATTAAATAAATTAAATTATGTATAAAATTTAAGTTAAACTAACTAATTTAATTTTATTATTTACTAAAAATAATTTAAAATATATATTTTATATTGATTAAATTCATTACTGAATTAAATTAATTAATTTAATAAAATATATTATATATTAATTAAATTCATTACTAAATTAAATTAACTAAATTAAAAAATACATTTTTTGTTAAATTATTTTAATAAAATATCATAGTTAAATTAAATTATATTTTATCAAAACTATTTAATAAAATATATTTTATATTAATTAAATTATATTAAATTAAATTAATTATTGTATTAAAAATAATTTAATAATTAATATTTCATATTAAATAAATTTAATTAATAATTAATTTAATTATTTATTAAAAATAAATTAATAAAATATATTACATATTGATTTAGATAATTTATTTAATTAAAATATATTATTTGTTAAAAATAATTTTAGTTTAATCAAATATTTGAATAAAGTAATTTATTTTGATATCATAAAACAAAAATGGATAAAGTAATAAAATTTATAAAAAATGTTTGCAACAGAAAAAGAAAACAAAGTGAAAACACCTTTTTTGTTTTTGTTTTTCTGTTTAAGTTTTCGTTTTTTTGGAACCAAAAAAACATAAACAAAAGCGTTACTAAATGGAGACTTATCAAATTAGAGACGAAGTTGTAAGTGCCACTTATAACTTCAACAGTACTCATCAGCTAAGAATCATAGATACGAAATACGGATACAATACGGGGTACGGATATGGATATGGCAATTTTTAAAAAAAATGAGAATATGGATACGGCCAAAAAATATAAATTTTGTATATTTTTATTAGTTATATATATGAATATAACATTCACAACAAAATTAATTTAATATACAAAATATAACAAAATATAAGTTATAAGATTTTATAATTTTAGGAGTTTCAACTACTCAAATCTAGATTTATCTTAATCATATATTTGAATAAAAATGATAGAATAATAGAATACATCATGTGACAAGTTCGATATGTATCTCGAAATATCCGAATAGTAAGTGTATCAAATACGTATCCGATACGGATACGCTACCCATTTTGGAGTATCCGAGCTTCCTAGCTCATCAATGATAAAAGTTCTAGCTTGACACCTGCTACTTTTGGCTCGACCCTACCTCACATATCATTTTAAACCTAGCCAAAATTAAGCTAAAATTAAAATGACTTATTTTACTAAACTAAAATTAATTTTTAATACATAATGATTGCATATTATCTATGACAACCTGGCCAGTCCCTACAACCTAGCCAAACTTAACTAAAATTAACATGATTTATTTATTAAACTAAATTATTTTTTAATTTTTTATTAAATTAATTAATTATATTAATATGAAATATTTTTTATAAAAATTAATTATTTTATTAAAATAAAATTAATTATTGTAAACCAAAAAAAAAGTTACTAAACAGGCCCTAAAAGACTCATCTAAATCTATAATATAAATTGTAAATATGTTATCCAAAATTAATACTTCGTAAATACATGATCGAAAATCAACATTTTTAAAAGAGAGAAGTACGGCAGTTTTAACACTTTTATATTTAAAATATATATTTTTACAAGTATAGAAAATACAGTAATATAAATAAGTAAATAGATACGACTAAAAGAAAGTAAATACATTAATATAAATAACTTAATGACTACTCAAGTCAAAACCCTTAAAATGGAGGAATATTTTACCGACAATATGTAATTACAAGTGAATGCACGTACAAAGCATGGACCATGCAAACGCCCCATTCCCCTTTCACGCCACGAATTTAACTGTCACATCAACTAATGTGTTTTATTATATAGATTTGAATTTCAAATTTCAAAATTTGAAAAATATAGCAACAATGACTTGGCAAAGTTTTAGTGATGACTAAAACAAATGTCAAATCCTAAGTTGCGTTTTATTATATAAATATTTTAATATATACATCGACATTTTTAAAAATAAAAAATACAATAATTTTAACACTTTTATATTTAAAAGATATATTTTACACGTAAACACGAAAATACAGTAATATAAATAAATAAATAAAATTTGAAGAAAGTAAATACGTTAATATGTAATAAATTAATGAATGCTTAAGTCCAATCCCTAAATAAAATGAACATTTTAATATGTAATTATTTTAATATGTAATCATTAACAATTGAAAATTAATTTTAGTTTAATAAAATAAGTTATTTTAATTTTACTTTAATTTGAGCTCAACAAATCAATGATAGAAAGATTACTATTTAGCTTATCTAACTTGCATTAAGAACTAAAGCAAGCAGTAATGAGCAAAGCTCAAGTAAGCTGGTTCATGTTTGAGCCCAATGCCTATCAGCAATGCCAACCCAGATCTGCCAGAACCATTACAAGATTTATGGGATAAATTTTTAATCAATAATCGATCTTTCCTTCAAGGTATGATAGGATAAGCTACCACAAGTGCAACTTCCAATATAAAAATATGCAAAGAAAAAGAGCAGAAATTATATCAAAAGAAGAGGGCAAGAGCCACAGAAATAAACCAACCTTAGGAGTAGGGTAACAACGTGGGTCCTTTTTTGGCATAATGCTACAAAAGCAAAGCTCCTGCACTGGAGAATTATAACCCACCCTGAAAGATATGAATAGCAACATACAATGCATTTCCTTAAAGTTGGATACAACTAAATGAAAGTAATAATAGAGAAACTGCACTATTCCACAACTGACAAACCATATATCAACCATAATTTAAAAAACCTAGCATAAGAATATCATTCAAGATTACCATGCATTTTCCTTAAAGCTGGATGTAGTAAAACCTATAATAATAACGGACGTAGATATAGAAGGGACTTGTTGATCAAAGTGGCCTATTCGTAAAGTGTTGCGGTATTAAAAACCAGAAAAACCGAATACCAACCCTAAATTACGAACCTGTTACATGGTGAATTTCAGCATGCGGTCTCATTTGGCTGGAAATGGGTGCATGGGCGCAATTCATGAAAGGAGCAACACCGAAGGATCGGAGCGGTAGTAGGCCGAAGATTAGGAAGGGCTACAATTCAAATTTCAAAATCAAAAGGACAATGGGGTATAGTTGTAAGGTTCTAGAATATGTATAGTGAGGTATCTGGATATGGGGCAATTTGTTAGGTCGAGTCATGTGAAGGGCAGGAGAAATAGGCCAGCAGAGAGGTGCTTAATTACATCTTTGCAATCCTTTTGGGCCCATATGGGAGCAGCCCAGCGAGAAGAGGAGCTCTAATGAGGCCAATGCATCTAGCAAGCAAGCTGGGCCTATTTAAGATTTATCTTTCAACAAGGAGAGGTCTAAGACTAAGCACAAGCCCTCAAGGGAAGTTGTTATAAGCCCAAAAAGGAAGTGGGTCAGGCGGATAGAGCAGATACTTACAGAAGAAAAAGATAAACCAACCCAAATAAAAGAGAGAGAAATGTTTGCGCGTTTACCTCAATAACAACATCAGATACAAAATCATTAGCAACAACCAGGTACCAGGAGTTTTTTGATTTACCACAAAAGAGACATTTTTAGAGGGGTGCTAAGGATGAACCTTTCTCCTCATCCAAATTCTTCAACTTCTGTTCCAGTGGCTACGGGAGATACGGAAGAAAGTAGGGCAGCTAATGACAAAATGTTTGGGAATGCAGTTTGGTTGAATCGGCAACGTCGAGTGATATGGTAACAGAGGTAAGCAGGAGAGGGAGGAGAGAGGTATAATATGAATAGAGAGGATAATTATTGTTTGCATGGCAAAAGGATCAGAGGAGGATGAGGTGCAGGGTTCGGATGTGAACCCTCTTAACTTGTGTGCAACCAGACATAGAAGGGCAGGAAGAGGGAGAGCTATTACTGTTGGCGGATTGCTGAAAGGATAAGGGCAAAATTTCCAAGTGGGCATTGAAATGGTCTAAAGCCCTTGGCAAATTGATGAAATCTCTTGTGCTAGGTTTGAGGAGCAAATTTTGATGCTCTTCAAAGCTATCAAATGCATGTGAAAACTCACAAGAGCTCAAAGGAGTCACGAGTAATGTATAGAGAGGAGGAAGGGGTTGAAGGAGTTGTAGGAAATGGAGACTATTAATTATGAGATGAGAAGAAGTAGGTATGTGACAAACGAAGCCCCATAATTATTAGTTGGAATGTGAGAGGTTGAACAATGGAGGTAAAAGAGCCACAATAAAATCAGCCTTGACAAAATAAAGGTCGGACAGAAATAAAATTGGTACAGATAGACAACAAGATGATCAGAATTATGTGTGTGTGTGTGTGTGAGAGAGAGAGAGAGAGAAGGGGGGTGTTAATTTTACATCTTCCGACAAAAAGGGCTTCTGGTGGTCCATTGCTGATGTGGGATGGGAGGTGCTCATCATCGGTCGATGAGGAGAAAGGCATTTTTTTTCCATATCGAGCTTGTTTGAATGTCAAGAGATGAGGTAGAGATGAATCTTAACAAGGGTTTATAACCAAACCAAGCCTTTTTCCCACTAGATGGGGTCAACTATATGGATTTGATAACACCAATCAAATCTATTAACAAGGGTTTATAATCCAGTGAAAATTTGAGAGAGAAGTGCTTTCTAGGAAGAAAACAACAACATAGCATTAAGATGGTAAGGACTAGGGTACGTTGGAAGGGATTTCAACATGATCAGATTTGCAAACAAGAGACGGGGGTGTGACAGGGTTTCTGTTCCCATGAGAACATTTTCTGAAGTTATTGACGAGTTGGGATTGGTGGATTTACCATTGTCAGAAGGTGAATTCACATGATCCAACAATAGGAATACATGCCAAAAATGACAGATTTAGAGTTTCAACAAAACGGGAGGCAACATTTTTGGGAACTTTGCAATCTCTTTTGGACAGTAGCAGTTCGGATCATTCCGCATCACTCTTTATTGTGATGGGATTCACAAAGGCCAAGCTCCATTTATATTCAAAAACATGAGGCTTGAGGAAGAGGAGTTCAAGCATCTTGTCCAGGAATGGGGAATTAGTTATCTGGAAGATGGAAAATCTAGTTATGCTTTTGCTAGAACAAAAATCACGAGCAAGGCCAAGATTTTGGGAGGCAAAGCTGGATGGCAAAGAGATGGAGGCATCACACACTTAGGAGAAGTTGATAAGTGTTATCATAAGAACACAGACAAGAACACAAAACATTTTCATAAGATGGCTAATGCTCGTAGAAGATACAATCACCTTGATAAAATCTGCATCTGGGGGATAGGAGAGCATTACGGGCTCTTATAGGAACCTTTTCAAGGAGACAGAAGCTTAGAGGCCAAGGATCGACCAGCTAGAGCTGCCGACCATTACTAATGAAGATAGGGTGGGATTGGAGGGGACTTTGACGAAGGAAGAGATTCGGGAAGCTTTAAAGTCCATGAATGGGAATAAAGCTCAAGGGGCAAACGGTATGAGTATGTCCTTTATTCACTGTTGCCACAATTTGAACAATGATATATCCAGCATGTTCCAAGAATTTAATACGATGGGAAAGTTTAAGAAGAGCATTAATTCGACATTCATTTTGTTAATTCCAAAGAAGAGGGTGCGGTAAATATCCGAGATTTTAGGCCTACAAGTCTAGCGGGCGGCATGTGCAAGCTGCTATCCAAAGTGCTGGCAACTAGATTGAAAATATTACGAGGTGCCTTGGTGTCAGATTCTCAAAACGAAAGGTTTTGGACGTGGGGTTAATGACCAGCTAGGTTGTGGATGCAAGATCTGAGTGTGGTGATCCATGGGTCATTCGCAAGCTCGAATGTAAGAAAGCCTACCAATCATGTTAGTTGGAGCTTCCTGATTCATATTCTCGAACAAAAGGGATTCGGGAATAAATGCAGGCAATGGATCTTTTGGTACATTTCCACAGTCAAATTCCCCGTTTTGTTCAATGGGAATCCCACATGCTTCACTGGGGCTTCTCAAGGACAAAGGCAAGGGGACCCTATCTCCCTTATTCTCTTTATTATGGCTATGGAGGCATTCCTCAGAACACTGAGGAAGGCGGAACAGGGTAGACTCATTGAAGAGTTTGCTATAAAGAGGTCAAGTTCACCGAGGGTGGAGGTCTCTCATCTTCTGTTTGCGAATGACAGTAGATTTTTATGGGGTGGATCCGTTGCAAATGGAACATATAAGACATGTCCTCTTATGCTTTGAGACGGTTTCGGGTTTCGTTATCAACAGAGGAAGACTTAGGTTAACTCTTGTGAGGGAGTAACAGGTATTAGATTGTGTGCTACTTTGGGGTATAGGAGAGGGTCTCTTCCTACTACATATTTGGGAATGCCCCTCATCGTGCCTCATAATTCCGTTACAATATGAGACAACCTGCTTAGTAACTTCCAGAATCCATCATAGATTGGGGGGTTGGAAGAAAGGATCTCTCTCGAAAAGGGCTAGGGTAACGCGAATTAAATACACTTTGTTGAGTCTTCCAACATATTTCATGTCTATTTTTCCCATCCGAGGAAAGGTGGCGAGGAGGTTGGAGAAAATGCAGAAGGATTTCTTGTGGGTAGGTGTGGGGGAGTGGAACAAGTTCCACTCAGTGAAGTAGGAGAATGAATGCCAACTAATTAGGGAGGGTGGTGTGGGTACAAGGAGATTAAAGGTGTTCAACCAAGCGTTGATAGAAAAATGGTTATGGCTATTCACATTAGAACGGAAGTGGCTACAAAGGAGATTAGTGTGTACCAAACATGGAGTAGAGTGGGAGGAGTGGGTTACAAAAGCAACTAATGGTCGTTATTCAGCTCATTCAAGACTATAGATGTAGAAAATGTGAATGGATGAAGTTTGAGAAGATCGTTGGTTGAAGGGGAGGTGCTTGAAAAATGAGCTCGGTGTAAGTTTCATGCTTTGGCCTACAACAAAGAGGCCTCCTTTCTCGAAAATGGGAGGTAGGAAAAAGGTAAGTGTCGTTTGGGAAGTAACCTTGAGAAGGACTTTGCAGTATTGGGAGATGGAGAGCTATGTTCGATTGATGCAAGCTCTACAAAAGTTTAAAATAACAAGAAGAGACGATATTTCCATTTGGACGTTGACAACCTCAGGTGTGTTTAGTGTCAAATCCTTTTATAATGCTCTTGCAAGGGATGGTGGTGATAAAAGTTTTCCATGGAACAAAATTTGGAAGCGTGAAGCCCCACCTAGAGTGGAAATCTTTGCGTGGCGTGCGATCTAAGACAGAATTCTTACCTTAGACAACTTGAAAAGGAGGAGAGTGATAATTGTGAATAGATGTTGTCTATGCAAAAATACGGTTGAATCTGTTGATTATTTGTTTGTGGAATGCCCCTGGGCTGAAGAGATATGGAATCTTGCCTTGTCAATAATCAATTTGGGATAGGCTTCGCTGAGAATACTTAATCGTGTTCTGGAGTCTTGGTGGGGAGTCAGACTTCTAAAACACAAAAAGAGAATCTGATATTACCCCTGTTTGTATTCCTTAGAAAATTTTGGGGGAGAGAAATAGGATGTGCATAACAGATACAGAGATACCACTGTATAGACTGATGTGTCATTTTTTTTTTCATCATTATACAGTTGATTAGAAAGAGAAAAAGAGAGGTTTTTATTTTTTTTACAATTTGTTGATAGTCTTGAGTTGTAATCAACCTTCAGATGCCTTTGCATCTTCATGATCTTTTTAATAAAAATTCGAACTTTATCAAAAAGTTTATGAAACTTTAATAATAAATTAATTAAATAATTTATCGCTTTGGTATATTATTCAATTGTGATTAATGAAAATATTAGAATTATTATTCTACTAATATTTTGTTTCAATCTTTTAGGAAATGAAAACTTTTTGACTATTTCGTGGAAAAATAAAAACGATATTTTGTTCCTCGTGCTTATCTAATATGAACATGTAGTTCCTCAGATTCTAAACTCACAAATATTCAAATGCTAGAAATTTCTACAAAATACCATGACCAATTCTTTTGACATGTATATAAAACAATTGATATCAAGTTTTCTGGGGGCAAAACACTTGGTAGACAAAAGACAAATAAAGCCAATTTCCCATTACATCCAGATGGGCAAAGTGGAGTTTCCTTGTAAAAGTATCTGGAAGTTGATATTCCTATAAAGATCTCCTTTTTCATATAGAAAACGGCTTTAGACTACCCTTACTAGTGACAAACTTGGGAAACAGAGGGTGATTACATGCTCATTATTGCATGAGGGCTAGCCAGTCAATAATTAATAAATCCCTCACCTCTTCCTTGCAAATTTCGCAGAGTTGTAAAATATGCTTTTCCACATTTCCACAGCTCCAAGGCTTGTGTTGGCTTTAGTGTTTAACAGATACAAGCATTAGACAGGAGGCTACCCCCCCCCCCACAAAAAAAAAGGGGGGAGAAAAGCTGGATGGCAGCCTGTGCATTGGGGCATTTAAATGACAGGGATTAGTGCACCTTTGAGGGTGGAGGGATTTTGATTTCTAGGTCAGAATGTCTATAATTTACTCCTTTCAGTCTTGGTTCACAAGGCAGCTTTACAAAGCTACTTCTTTTGTTATTAGAGGAGTGCTGGATTTTGTCGCTAAGGTAGTGTCGTATCATGCAGTTGTGACCTTAAGGCACATATTCATAGAATTACTTGACAATTGAACAGATAACCACCATGGGAAATAAATTGTAAAATAAATAACAAAAAAGTGAAATCAGCAGTCTAGGAGCACTTAATGTCTACACCTCTTGTGAAGTTATACTAGCACACAGTCCGGCAGTTAGTAAAAACTGGCAGAATTGCATGCTTAACTCACAAAATATTATAGATGAATATTGCAGAAACCAAAAACTGACAAAAACAAGCCATTTATAATACAAATACCTTTGCCTTTTGGAACAGTTGGCACAAGTTCCATCAAAATTGTAACTTTTGCACTCAGATGATGGTGAAGAAACGTCATCTAAATTAGGAGTGCAGATACCTTCACTTACAAATGCTGTGGAAGCCAAACAATCCAACTCCACTGTATACCTCTTTCTTTTAGATGCCACCCTGTCACCAGTTACCTCATCAATAGCAGCATCAAGTGAGCTTCCCATAGAAGCAGAACCTACCAACTCTGGAGTTTGCAACTTCTCCACCATAAAGCAGTCCGCATGCCCCCTTTCAGTATCATCAAGAGATTCTTTGTCACTCTGACCATTCATGGAGGTATTGAAATCTTCTCCTTCTGAAAGCTCATCAAGTTCCTCCTTAGAACAATGCTTCTGGCTTGAGACTGATACTTCTACTTCACCTTGACTACCTAATGCTTCCTCATCGAAGTTAACAACCCTAGAACGTGACCTCTCTGCACCTCCTTCACAATCTGTCTCAGTACATTCTTCTCCCAGTTCTTCGGCTACGCTCACACTGCATTCCTCGTCCCCATCCCCTCCATGTTCCTTGTGCTTGGAAACAGTATCCATACAATCACTGCTGTCAAATTGAGAGAAGTTTTCTGGCCTTTCCAGCTCGTCATTGAAATCTGTGACATAAGGAGAGAATAACAGCAGCTCATCAGAAATGGAGAGGATAAAATTGAGATCAATAAAAATGAGATTGTAATCGTACAAATATCAGTTTATAGGGAATGGACATTGTGGATAATAACATCAATTCTGTCTCTATACTACAAACCATGGGGGGCAACTCATAGTGTTTCAAGCCCTTTCACAAATGAAAGGTAACTTGGATGAGAAATGAGAAAGAGAAGGGGGGATCACGAGAGAAAAACGCAGCTACCTGAGACAGTAGTTCTTCTTCGTTGTTGCTTAAATATAGACTTAAATGTCCGACCATCCATTCTCTTCTTTTTCATGCTGACTAGTTTTGGATCTTCTTTCACTCTTCTGCTACTTTCCTTGGCTTCTAGGTTCAACTGTTTAACACTCTTTGCTCTTTTTATCTTTTTCTTTTTAAGACCTGGTGAACCAGACAGGTTCTCGGACTTCTTTGAACCCGAAGAAATAGAGGACGGGCGTTTCTTACCCCTACCAGACCTCCTCAACGGACTGGGCATCCTCTGTTTCTCAACTATCCCAAATTTCCTCTTAACTGGAGTCGTTGGCGGTGTCCTTTTCTCCAGTCGCTCAGACTTCCTCGTACTCAAAGGGCTTGAGCTTAAATTTTTACTTGATGGGCTTGAGCTTGCTTGTTTTCGTGATGGTATCTCTCTAGTTGACCTTCTTAAGCCAGAGGTATCTGTTGACGCCGAGCCTGAAGTAGACGACCCTTTACCTATAATAGGCTTCTTCCTTGAACTATTAGGTTCATCATCCTTACTTTTGTGGCTTGATGGTGGATCATTTGCCATACTACAAGATTAAAGTGAGAAATTAGAGCTCTCCTCCATGACATAACCAAAAACAAAAAGACAACCGGTGCACAAGCTCCCATATTTCGGGTGATATAACAAGCAAAAAAAAACAAATTTCTATGTAAACCATCTGCAGTAAAGAAAACATAAAAAACCTAGTTTACAGGCAAGAGACAATTTGCATACATTCAACTAGATGTGTTGAATATCTATCCAGAGTTTAAAACAAGGACAAACATTATATACCATCAAACCCAATAACCCACATGACGAAAACTGAAGGGCAAACAATACTCACATTTCACAGCAAACTCATCATTATACACTCGATCTCTCTCTCACTAAAAAAAAAAAATCATCAATTCATATAATAAAAAGTGGTTAAATCAACAATGGTAAAGAAAGCACATTGTTTGAAGCAGTGTAGTTGAGCAATCAGTCCCGAACTCATTTGCCAACACCACCACCATCACTGCTCTAGCTATTTAAACACAAAAATAAAATAAAATAGAACACCGAAAACCCTAGCGTTGGGTCAAAGAAAGAAGAGTATCGGAGCCATGAAGCACGAAAACTGCTTCAAAAATGCTCCTTCAAAACCCTAGATTACAAGTAATTCCTCTGGAATTCGCTGAAGAAAAACGAAGAGGAAAAAAATAATAGTAATTTCAAGGAATGTGCATATTT
Source organism: Sideroxylon spinosum (assembly GCA_003260245.2). Classification (NCBI taxonomy): domain Eukaryota; kingdom Viridiplantae; phylum Streptophyta; class Magnoliopsida; order Ericales; family Sapotaceae; genus Sideroxylon; species Sideroxylon spinosum. Next base: position 22,427,226 of record QLOD02000009.1, read on the forward strand.
TGCACCTCCAGATGACAAGCAGCAAAATTAAAAGCGATCACATTAAATCTTGCCAGCAGAACGCCGTCTTTGCTGATGCTGAGGCGGCCGAGAGCGAGACACTCTTCTGAGCGCTTAGAGAGAGAGAGAGAGAAGGGAAGAAGGGAGAGAGAACAATTACGTCTTTGAGTTTCAGGGGACCGAGTTAATTAAAACTTGCGATATTACGCAGTGGACGGTTGAGATCTGCGCCATGCCGGTAGGAGATAATCCAACGGTGTATAGGAGCCCGCCTGAAGACTCGAATCGGCTCGCACGGTTCGCTTACGCGTCATCTTGCATGAACTTCGTTTATCCACGCTTGGCTTGGTTCCGTGACTTGTTTGATCAAAATTACATAATTTACGGTAAAAGTAAATTTAATGATTTACAAGATCATTGTTATGATCTTTTTTTTGTTTTGATTTTCTCTCGTTTAATATAATTTTTTTATCAAAAATTAATTTTTTTTTCTTTTGTAACTTTCACTATTATATTATATAAGTTCACAGAAAAAATTAAAAAAAAAATTGGGTATAAGTGAAAAAGTATAAGCTCTGAAAAAAAAGCTTTTTTTTACTTGTATGTAATTTTTTTATTCAGAAGCACTTTTTTTGTAATTTTTTTTTTTTACGGATATGATTAAAAATTGATAAAATAAATAAATAAATTTTAGTATAAAACTATAAAACGAAAAAAAATCAAAATAAACCAAAATAAACCCTGAGCAATTATTTCCAAACAAAGAACCTCAACTCTAGCTTGAATTTTAGAATTGAAGCTCACACCTACTTAGCGGGGTAATACTTCTTATAAATTTGTTCGTATTGATCCAAATTTTATGTAAAGATGTAAAAAAATAGTATAACCATGTTGTAAGATATAATGAAGATGGTATCCTATGTAGATTAGCAGTGGAATTAAATAATTGAATTAAAATTTTGATTGAGTCAACTCATTTTCAGTTATTTTTCTAAGCCCAAAATATATTTCCATTTCGGTTCTTATATTTGTAGAACTGAAATAATCAAAATTTGAATGGTATATATAGTAGATGTGGGTCACTTGATGCACACATAGAGTGTGTGATTTTTTTCGATTAAATATATATTTTTTAATTTTAAATAAATTACTAAACAAATTTAAATTAAAAATATATGAACAGTTGTATATAATTTTAAATGACATTTAAGTAAATAATTTACAATTAAGTGAAATTTAAAAAAATAAAAAATATATATATAAAGATAGTAGATGACTAAAAAAGATATTCAATGAATACTTACTAAATTAAGATTTATTTAAAAAAACGTTATTTTTACCCTTGTAAGAATTGGATAAATAAACTTTTTCTTTTTTGTGAATTGTTTATTCATTAACACTCAATACTCAAAATTTAGGTATATATACTTCATACAAATAAACATACTCTACTCATGTTTATATTTTTTTACTTTTTTAACGAATGGTGAAACTTAATTTGATCCAATGGTGAAGATTTTACCTCTAAATCATCTACTAAGATATCTAAAGTGCATTAATTGATGAACTTGACTTTTTAAATAATCATAGTCCTGATTTAAAGTAATTAAAATTAATTTTAAAATAAAAGTAAGAGTTAAAAAAAAACTGATTGAAAAGCAAAAATTGAAAAATATAGAAAAGTCATATTCAATTAAAATAAAATCAAATAATAATTAATTCAAGCGGATTTTGCACTTTGTCCCTGATACCCTA